>MCJB01028391.1:0-36406 GCA_002018475.1 Nicotiana obtusifolia
GCTCGAAAATCAGATGTCGAGTCTCCGGGCCGAGCTTAAATTTGTAAGGAAAGAGCATGCCACTAGCGTTGACCAACTGGGGCAAATGACTAACCGGTTGGACCGACTCCGGTTTGAACTGAATGAGGCCAGAGCTGAAACGAGTGGGTGAAAAGCCACGGCCGAGACTTTAACTGCGGAGAAAGAGGCTCTCCAAGCTCGATTAAGAGAACAGACCTCGGAGGCGCAAGAGAGAATCAGAGCTCTGGTCAAGGACAATGAATCCCAACGGCTCCAAGTTAAGTCGCTTACCCACCAGCTATAAGAAGCGAAATCGGAGATTGCCACCACAAAGGCCAATGCTGAAGACTTGATAGCTCAGTATAGAGCCGATGCCGAGGTCGCTCAAGAGCAATCGAAGGCGCTGGTTGAGTACACTCAGTGTCAAACTCGCATTTCCGTTCTTGAGGAGCTTTAGGCTCGTGGTCTCGATCTGTCTTCCGATGTTGCTGAGGAAGCAAGGATTGAGGATGAAATGAGGAGACAAACCTTTCCTAAATAATATGAAGATGGCTCGGACTGACGTTATTTTGATGCTATTTTGATGTTGTCTTGATATTTCGTAGTTCGAACCTGTATAAAAGTTCCGTCATGTATATAAACATCTTTTATTTCATTTCGACTTGGCTCCTTGACTTTCATATTTCGCCATTTCTAGCCTTAGCTAGAATTGTAAGTTGCGTCCAATTGGATCGATTAACAATTAGTTCGGCCTTAGCCTTTTTGAGTATTCAAAGTGAGCTGCACTCGCTCTACTTTCGACCATTAAGCTATGATTTTTGGTATGCGAATCGGGATCATGCCTTGGCAAAATTTAGATCCCTTTTAATCTAATTCGGCCTTAGCCTTATTTCGGATAGTTGAAGTTTTACCTTTTCAAACTTCGATCAGTTTAATTTGATTTGACCTTGGCATTTCATAAACCGGGATTACCTAGATCGATCTCAATTCCCTTTATGTTATGTAAATTTGCCTAGGCCTTGGCCCAATCAGTTGGTTTCGGGGTTTGCCTTGTCAGGTCTTATTCTCCTTTGGATTTGATGCATTTTTGACAATCTCAGTTATTGATAATGCGAAGATGATTGTAAAAGCCCTTGGGCTTGAGAATACAATGTAGGTACTAAATGATTTCGTTAATATTCATGTGCTTATACATCTTCATTTGGCGGAGAGAAATCAGATCGATCTACTCGGGTACAGCTCTTCTGACCGTTTGACCCTTACATCAATTCCTAGCGATCTTTATTTAGCCCCCTTGAAATCAAAGTAAATAAACGAACATCGCTAGAGTTTAATATGAAACTTGTGAATTCCGTTAAATGATTGATCTATGTTAGCACGACATATGGTTGCCTCATTAAAAACCTTGCCGTAAAACCCAATTTGGGACAAAACCGGTCGAAGGGAAAAAGAGTGCAACACGTGCTTTCAGTCCTAATACCTCGTGTTGGTTTGTTTGATATCGACCTATCCTGCATGTGTTAGTGCCGATAAACAAAATAAAAAGAAAGTAAAAAGGGCAAAGTAAGTTACCTTAGCAATAGTATCGCTTCAAGTGGCCCACATTCCAATTATTCGGAAGCGACTTACCATCCATAGTCCCGAGCTTGTAAGATCCCATCCCGGTGACCTTCACTACAACATAGGGACCTTTCCAGTTTGGTCCTAACTTTCCTTCGTTGGGATCCTGGGCATTGGGCGTGATTCTCCTAAGTACCAGGTTCCCCGCATTGAAGTATCGGAGACGAGCTCTCCGATAGTACCTCTCGATTCTTTATTTTTGCGTTGCTATTCGGACTAGAGAGGCTTGTCTTCTTTCATCTAAGAGTTCCAGGCTAACATTCATAGCCTCCCGGTTGGACTCTTCGGTAGCGTGTTGAAACCTGATGCTAGGTTCGCCTACCTCGACCGGTATTAACGTTTCGGTGCCGTATACTAGGGAAAATGGGGTGGCTCCGGTACTAGTTCTTTCGGTCGTTCGGTATGCCCATAAGACTTCGGGTAGCATTTCTCTCCATTTTCCTTTAGCATCGACTAGCCTTTTCTTCAGGTTTTGGATTATGGTTTTGTTGATCGATTCTGCTTGGCCATTACCACTGGGGTGATATGGGGTTGACAATATCCTCTTGATTTTATTGTCTTCGAAGAATTTGGTTATTTTGCTGCCTACGAATTGCTTTCCGTTGTCGCATATGATTTCTGAAGGCATCCTGAATCGGTAGACAATGTGGTCCCATATGAAGTCGATTACCTCTTTTTCTCTGACTTTCTCGTAAGCCTATGCTTCCACCCACTTAGAAAAATAGTCAGTCATAAAAAGGATAAATTGAGCTTTACCTGGTGCTCGAGGGAGGGGACCTACAATGTCCATCCCCCACTTCATAAACTGCCATGGCAATATGACTGAATGTAATGTTTCTGCAGGCTGGTGGATGATTGGCGCATGCCTTTGACACCCGCTGCATCTGCGTACAAATTCTTTCGCATCTTTCTCCATGTCGTTCCAGTAATAGCTGGCTCGAATCACCTTTCATACCAATGAATCGGAGCCGGAGTGATTGCCACAAGCTCCTTCGTGTATTTTTTTCAAAATATATTCAGTGTCTCCCGGTCCGAGACATATAGCTAGAGGTCCTTCGAAGGTCCTTCTGTACAAGGTTCCATTATCGGCCAGACAAAAACAAGCCGCCTTCGTGCGAAGCGCTCTCGATTCTTTGGGATCAGACGGCAATTTACCAGAGCTGAGATATTCTATGTACTTATTCCTCCAATCCCAAGTCAAGCTCGTGAGTTAACCTCGGCATGACCTTCCTCCACCACCGACCTTAACAATTGCACGACTTTTTCAGAGTCAACTTCTTCGTCTTCGACCGATGAGCCTAAGTTGGCGAGAGCATCGGCTTCGCTGTTTTGTTCACAAGGTATGTGCTGTAGGGTCCACTCCTTAAACCTGTGTAACGTGACTCGAAGTTTATCCACATACCTTTGCATACGCCCTTCCCTGATTTCGAATTCACTTGGTTGACAACAAGGAGAGAGTCGCACTTGGCCTCGACTATCTCTGCTCCAAGGTTCTTGGCCAACTCTAGACCTGCGATTATAGCCTCATATTCGGCTTCATTGTTAGTCAATTTTATAGTCTTAATGGATTGTCTAATTGTGTTTCCGGTCGGAGGCTTGAGTACGATGCCAAGCCTGACCCCTTCCAATTTGAGGCACCGTCTATGAACAGAGTCCACACTCCCGAAGGAGTCCCCGATTTAATCATGAGCTCTTTCTCGACTTCGGGGATGAGCGACGGTGTGAAGTCGGCAACAAAATCGGCCAACACTTGAGATTTTATCGAGGTCCGAGGTCGATATTCGATATCGTACCCGCTGATCTCGATGGCCCACTTCGCCAGTCGGCCCGATAACTCGGGTTTATACATAACATTTCTAAGGGGGTAGGTCGACACCACGCATATTGGGTGACATTGAAAATATGGTTTCAATTTTCTAGACGCACTCAGTAAGGCGAGTGCTAGTTTTTCTAAGTGTGGGTACCTGGTCTCGGCTTCTCCTAATGTCCTACTAACGTAGTAAATAGGAAATTGCGTACCTTGTTCTTCCCAGACAAGGACCCCGCTCACTGCTATCTCCGATACAGCAAGGTAAAAATATATAACAGATACCTGTTTAGCTCTATGCAGTAAAGGCGAGCCAGAGAGGTACCTTTTTAGTAAATTGAAGAATCGATGGCTCATGTCCGAAGATCTCGATATAAATCGGCCCAAAGCTGCAATCCGGCCTGTCAATTTCTGTACGGCCTTGACGCTGTCGACGACCGTTATGTCCTCGATGGCCTTAATTTTGTCTGGGTTGATTTCTATTCCCCGGTTGGAGACCATAAAACCAAGGAACTTCCCAGAGCCCACTCCGAATGCACATTTTTCCGGATTCAATTTCATGTTGTATTTCTTCAGAACATCAAACGTTTCCTGCAAATGACTTAAATGGTCCTCTGCTCGCAGGGACTTAACCAGCATGTCATCGATATAAACTTCCATCATTTTACCTAGCTGTTTTTCAAACATTTTATTTACTAGGCGTTGATATGTTGCTCCTGCATTCTTAAGCCCGAAAGGCATCACATTATAGCAATAAGTGCCATCTTAGTGATGAAGGATGTTTTTTCTTGGTCATCCTTATCCATTTGTATCTGGTTGTACCCAGAATAGGCGTCGAGAAAACTAAGAGTCTCGTGGCCAGCAGTAGCGTCGATCATGCGATCGATGTTGGGCAAAGGGAAGCAGTCTTTTGTGGGCATGCTTTATTTAGGTCCTTATAATTTATACACATCCTAAGTTTGTTTTCCTTTTTAGGGGATACCACTACATTAGCTAACCATTCAGGGTACTTAACCTCTCGAATGGACCCTATATTTAAGAGTTTAGTTACCTCGTCCTTGATGAAGGCCTATTTGACTTCGGACTGAGGTCTTCTTTTTTGCTTGACCAGCCGGAACTTCGGGTCAACACTCAGCTTGTGTGTCGCAATTTCCGGTGGTATGCCTGTCATGTCTAAATGGGACCAAGCAAAGGAACTTTCATTAGCTGAAAGGAAAGTAAGTAATTTGGACCTGAGCTCGAGGTTTAAACCCGAGCCCAGGTATACCTTTCTATCGGGTGCGTCGCTGCGGATCGAGACTTGTTCGAGCTCCTCGACCGTCGATTTGGTTGCGTCGGACTCATCCGGAGCAATAAACGATCGGGGTACCCCATAGCTATCTTCGTCGAGCTGATCTTGCTCACCCTCATCTGTTGAAGGCGGCTTTTCTGATTGCTATTTAGCCTTCTGTTGGGGAACGGTAGATTTCGGTGCCGCTTCCTCTACCGCGAACATTTCCCTTGCCGCATGTTGTTCCCCGTAGACGGTGATGACTCCCTCGGCCGATGGAAACTTCAACATTTGATGTAAGGTCGATGGTACGGCTTTGATATCATGTATCCAAGGTCTATCGAGCAAGGCGTTATATCTCATATCGCCTTCGATTACGCAAAATTTTGTTGCCCTGATAGTCCCAGCGATATTCACCATCAGTGTTATTTCACCCTTGGTTGTTTCTGAGGCCATGTTGAAACCGATGAGGACTCGGACCTCGGAGATGATCTGGTTTGAGAGACCGAGTTGCTCAATGACCCAAGATCGAACTATGTTGGCTGAGCTCCCGGGATCGATAAGTACGCGCTTCACTCGGGTATCATGTATTAACATCGATATCACCAGTGCATCGTTGTGAGGTTGTGTAAGACCTTCGATATCCTTGTCGCTAAAATACAAAGTTCCTTCTGTTGCATAATCCCGAGTACATTTTTCTCGGGTAATAGATATTTTGGTACGTTTCAGCACCGGTACTTGAGGCGCATCTGCTCCCCCGATTATTATGTTGATTGTATGCTTTGGCTCTTCTTGATTTGTTGATCTGTCCCTATTTTCATAGTGATTTTTTGCTTGGTCGCTTAGAAATTCCCGAAGATGCCCGTTTTCGAGCAACCGGGCTACCTCTTCTCTCAACTATCGGCAATCCTCCGTTCTGTGCCCGTGAGTGCCATGATACTTACATATAAGGTTGGGGTCCCTCTTGGCAGGGTCTGTTTGTAACGGCCTTGGCCATCTGGTGTCCTTGATGCGACCGACTGCTGAAACGAGAGTTGCCAAATCGACATTAAAATTATATTCGTACAATCGAGGCGCTTCTTGGCGGTTACTGGTTTTCTCGAAGTTGTTTTTTGGCAACGGCCTCCTGTTCCTTTGGTTGGGGTCGAACCTGCTTTCTTGTTTCGGGGATTTGTGCCCCCTCGGGACAATCCTTCGATCTTCTGGGTATGGCCGGTGTCTATCTCGATTCGACCTTGGCTCTCGATAATTATCCCTTAGAGGTCGATCAAAAGCTCTAATGGGGTAAGAAGAGCCCAATGGGACCTCGACCTGGTCATCTTCTATCCTGATTTTTGACTGGTACCGGTTGTGGATGTCCGCCCAAGTGACGGCCGGGTACTCAATCAAGCTTTGTTTGAGTTGCTGAGATGCCGCCGAACTTCTGGTATTGAGCCCTTGAGTAAAGGCTTGCACAGCCCAGTCATCTGTAACCGGTGGCAGGTCCATTCGTTCCATTTGGAAGCGAGACACGAACTCTCTTAACGTTTCGTTGTCTCGTTGTCTAACTTTGAATAAATCTGATTTCCTCGTCTCAACCTTGATGGAACCTGCATGGGCTTTGACGAAGGTATCAGCGAGCATGGCGAATGAGTCGATGGAATTCGGTGGTAAGTTGTGATACCACGTCATTGCTCCCTTGGATAGGGTTTCTCCAAATTTTTTAAGGAGGACGGACTCGATTTCATCGTCTTTGAGGTCGTTCCCCTTTATAGCACAGGTGTAAGCTGTCACGTGCTCATTTGGATCCGAAGTCCCATTATATTTAAGAATTTCGGGCATGCGGAACTTTTTCGGAATCAGTTTTGGAGCGGCGCTGGACGGGAAAGGCTTTTGCACAAACTTTTTAGCGTCCAAACCTTTCAACACTGGAGGTGCTCCCGGTATCTGGTCTACCCTCAAATTATACGTTTCAACCTTCTTGTCGTTAGCTTCGATTCTTTTTTCACCCGTTTCGACCTGCTTAGTCAACTCCTCGAGCATTTTGATAATCCCGGAGTTGATTCCTGAAGTGTTCTCATCTGGTTGCACTGTGATCCGCTCATTTTGTCCAGCTATCACCTGAGGAGGAACGGCTTCGGCTCCGCCCGGATTCTGACTGCGGCTTTGTAATTGGGCTATCACCGCTTGCTGGGCTAGCAGCATATCAAATATTACTTTGAGGCTAATTTCATTTTCTCCACTATGTTGAATCCCTGAGTGGTTTTCCCCCCCGAACGCTGTGTGATGGGCCGGGGGTCTGATCAGCGTCGACTGCCATTTGGGAGTTGGCGTCGATTGGGACCTCATTTTCAGGCGTAGCGTTGTTTTCGCCTTGGTGGTTGAACTCGTTGTTGATGGGGAGTGAGTGTGACATGATTAGGCTGTAATCTGAAAAACAAAGGATTCTGCAAAGAGCAAGCGTAAAATAGTGCGTGAAAGAGAATTGTATCAAAAACTCACTAATATCCTTAGCCCCACGGTGGGCGCCAAATTGTTTACCCTTAAATCTGAGTAACAATTGAATTTGTTCGTAGTGCTAAGGATGCGCGAATTAGTTTGATACAATGTAAAGTATATTGCAAATAATCGGAATATAATAGATAAAAGGAATAACCAAACCACAGTAATTGAGTAGCTGATGACGAAATATAATAAAGAAGACAGAGTTCGGTAAACAGTGGCAATTCTTAGTATTTTCTCTTGATATGTGTTGTGTCTTACAATGAAGGTAGATACCCTTCTTATATAAAGACTCCTTAATATGGTGAAAACCCTAATTACAAGATAAAATCTCTTTAATTAAGGGATGGGATATCCCTAAAATGGTGGCTTAACGTCTATGACGGTTGAGATATTCGCTCCCGCCGAAATATCAAAAATCCACGAAATATCCGGTCGAAACTGATCTTTTGTTACGAGATGTGCTTTCGTCGGCCAATATCGGTCACCCCGTTTCGGTTGCTCCAATTTCGTGCTCGACTTGCTGACTTCGAATCGAGGCAACCCGATCTTGCTTTATGTCCGGGCTCGACTCTTCTCGAGCAATCGATCATATTCGACCCAATACAGTCATATTACTCCATGTACCTGTAATCTGAGAAGCCTTAATTAATTAAGCAGTTTTATACTTAGCCTTATAATCAGCAAAAAGCTGGTCAGGTGTCTTCCCAAGAAATTCAACGAAGAAATTGTTACTGTAGCCAGTTTTCATCTCCTTATTCAGCTCAGCCACTAATCCATTTCTCAAGCCATTACAATAATCCAGAAAACGTGCTGCGATCGCGTAACCTTGATCCCATTTGTCACCTTGCTCGTTCTGCGCCCACGTAATCTGCAATCCCTTCTGTTAGTAGTAACGGCCTACTTAAAATTTACAGTTAATGAATTAATTTACTATTTATATATTAAATTCTATTTTTTCAAACACACATACATATAAAATGTGTTTGGTATGATGAAAGTCAAATTTTTCAGAAAAATAATTTTTCATGTGGAAATCATTTTATGGTGTTTGTTATTTAAAAAAAAATTCCATAAACACGAAAAAATAACTTCCCCTTATGCACGGAAGTCATTTTGCATCGAACTATATTGACCTTTAACTTCATTTTATTTGTTTCAATTAATATTTAGATGTTATTATTAATATACAATTATACACATATAATACATATTATATATATATATATATATATATATATATATATATTATGTTCACTCATTACTTTTAATTTAAGAGATCGGGTGGATGGTTATTTGAGTTAATTCATAATCTGATTTTTCCAAAGCAACAATTCACTTCCGGAACAAAACAAGATCCGTTGAAATCCTTTGAGAAGATTAGCTAATTACTTACTGTTTGTTACAACAGAAGCATGTGGAGAAATATTAACATTCACAAAAAGTGTAGTCTATCACTACATTAGAATATTACAACTTCTTGTCTTTTTTTTAAAAAAGAAACTAGTTCCTAGGATGTCTGTCCTTATTGCTTCATTGACAAACATCGGAGGAAATACTGAAAAGTTTGTTGTTATTTCTGTCATCTTGCCTGTTTCGCTGGCCAGCTTGTCCGCCACCTATTGGTTTCTCTATAGCTGTGATTTACTTGAGGATGCCCCAATGTTGTTAGGAGTGACCTGCATTCACATATAATAGTTTTATAAATCAGGTTGCCTTTATTCATACAGTGTATTACCTTAGTTGAATCTCTGTTAACTTCCAAAGGCATGATGTTGTTTGAGACTGCCATTCTTAGTCCCTGCATAAGAGCTGTCAGTTCAGAGTGGAGAGTGTTGGTGTAGTTTATTTCCCATGAATCCCATCACCCAATCCCCATTGTTGTTCCTTATTAATCTTCCTAATTCACCTATAATGTCACGACCCAAATTTCACTCCGTAGGATGTCGTGACGGCACCTAGTCTTTATGACTAGGTAAGCCTAATAATTTTGCGGAATAACAGAATATAAACTGAACTCAAACCTCAACAAATGAAATATAAATAAAAACTGCGATTCAAATAACTACAACTCCCAAAACCCGGTAGAAATAAGCTACAAGCTTCTAAGAGAAAATACTAAGTGTCTCTACACATCAAAAAGAGAATAAGAAAAAAAACATAATAAGGACAGAGGGGGACTCTGAGGTCTGCAGACGCTGACAGATATACCTTGAAGTCTCCACGTATAGGCTATCTTACTGGTATCTGGCCTGGTAGGAAGAACCTGGATCTGCACAAAAAGATGTGCAGAAGAGTAGCATGGGTACACCACAATGGTACCCAGTAAATGCCAAGCCTAACCTCGGTAGAGTAGTGACGAGTTCAGGTCGGGGCCCTACTGGAATAAAAAGGAAACAAGGCAGAAGATATAATAATAAAATGAAACGAATGAGAATTTAACAATGAGAAATTACATAAAGGTAACAACACAGCAAATAGAGATAAACAACAGGGGCACTCCCGAGGTACCACCTCGTAGTACCAAATATAAATACACATCGAGGGAGGTCCCGAGGTACCGCCTTCACTACTAAAAAAAGGGAGAAAATCGACAGCCAAAACCGACCGATGTTGGTCAGTAATTAGCAAAATTCGACCGATTCGTGGTAGTCAGTAATCGTAATGTCGGTAGAGCTAACCGACCGACATTGGTCGGTATTTTCTGACTGATTTTGATCGGTCAATTAAATTCAAAAAAAAAAAAATCCTGAAAAGACTGACTGAAGTTGGTCGGTTTTTTTCGACCAAAGTCGATCGGTATTTTAATTATGTAATTAAAAAATACACCATTTGGAAATCGAACCGGGGTCTGTACTATGACAGGATATTATTCTACCACTAGATTATTGGTGCATTTTGTTTTAAGATTGTCTTTTATTTTATTTATACTCTTTAATTGTATTTTCGCATGAAAATAACCGACTGATGTCGGTCGGTTTTATTAAAAAATAAAATAATCGATCGAACTTAGTCGGTGTTTTAAAATGACTGCCGAATTAACGACCGATTTCGGTCAATTTTTTTAATATTAATTTTAATTTATTTTAAATAAAAAACCGACCAAAGTTGGTCGGTTTCATGAAAAATAAATTTTGCGGGACTCAAAAGTAGTTTCCCGCATTTTTAGGCCAAAGAAAACCGACCGGTTTCATTAAAAAAAAATTAAAAGTTATTTGAAAAACCGACCGACTTCGGTTGGTTTTTTGGCCGACCAATATTGGTCGGTCGACCACGGTCGATTTTTACCAAATTTCTAGTCGTGCTCGTAGTCCCAAAGTAAATATGCATCGGGAGCTCCCGAGGTACCGCCTCGTAGTCCCAAAAGTAATATGCAACAGGGAGCTCTCGAGGTACCGCCTTGTAGTCCCAAAGGTAAATATGCAATGGGGAGCTCCCGAGGTACCGCCTCATAGTCCCAAAAGTAAATATGCAACAGGGACTCCCGAGGTAACGCCGCGTAGTCCCAAAAGTAAATACACAACTCATAACTTATGAAACAACGAATTTACAGCAAGGAATCCTACAGTTAAAGACTGAATACAAAATCAAGGAAGCAAGTAGTTCAACTAAGCATATTACACAAATTGCAAGTAAGAGTTAAGACACGTAGACATATGATACTAGGCTAAACATGATAACTACACATGCTAAGGCAACTCAGTTAAGAAATTAAAAGAAGATTATTCAGCAAGAACCGGAATTTCCACATTTAGCCTGTGTACGCACTCGTCACCTTGTATATACGGCACTCCCATATCACAAATTGTTACAACAGTACCAAATCCTAAGGGGTTTCCCTCACACAAGGTTAGACAAGTCAGTTACCTCAAACCAAGCTCAATTAGTCAATAAGAATGCCTTTCCTTCGACTTTCCGACCCCGAACGGCCCATATCTAGCCAAAAGCAATTATATACTATAAATATAACTACAAAAAACTAATTTAAATAATAAAACTACGACTTTAGCAAAGAATTAAAAAATCATTTCAAAAAAGTCTACCCGGCCCCACGTCTCGGAATCGGGTAAAAGTCACAAAATACGAACACACATTCGATATCGAGTTCATCCATATAAAAATTGCTCAAATCTGATACAAAATTCTCGATCAAAACCTCAAAATTCGTCCTAAGGATTTTTTCACCTTTTTCACAAATTTCTCAACCTAAATCCTTAATTAAATGAAGAATAAATGATATCTTAGTAGAAATTAATCAAAAACAAGTCAAGAATCCTTACGCAAATGTTTCCTCTGAAAATCCCTCAAATTCTTGCCTAAATCCGAGCTCTCAAGGTCCCAAAATTAAAATGGGAGAAAAACCCTCGATTTTGAAATTAATACTGCTGTCCAGGTATTTCCTCTTCGCGAACGTGGAATTGCCTCGCATTTGCAAAGCACAAAAAGCTACTGGCCAAATTTCCCTCTTATGCGAACGCAAGGGTCCACTCGCGAACGCGAGTTTAAACGATCCACCAGCTTCGCGATCGCGAACGCGTAGACCAAACACAGGAGCCACCCAAGCTGCCTTTCCTCTTCGCGAATGTGAATCCTTGTTTGTGATTGCAGTGCACAAGGACTTGCCCCTTCGCGAACGCATGGCCTACTTTGCGAACGCGAAGGGTAAAATTCCAGCAAAGCTTAGACTACTCTACGCGAACGTGGGAGGATCATCACGAATGCGTAAAAGGATACTAGAACCAGAAAAACCAACAACTTTAGAATTCCTTAGAAGTCCCGAAATGCGCCGAACAAGGTCCGAATCACCCCCGAGGACCAAGGGACCTCAACCAATAATACCAACAAGCTCTAAAACATCAGACGAACTTAGCCGAGCCTTCAAATCACATCTATAATGCTAAAAACACGAATTGCGCATCGATTCAAGCCTAATGAAATTTAGAACTTCAAACTTCTACATCTGATGCCGAAACCTACTAAATTAAGTCCGATTGATCTTAAATTTTATACACATGTCATAATTGACATTATGGACCTACTCCCACTTCCGAAATCAGAATTCGACCCCGATATCAACAAGTCCACTCCCGATCAAACTCTCCAAAAATCATCCAATCATCCGGACGCGCTCCTAAGACCAAAATCACCCTATGGAGCTATTGGAACCATCGAAACTCAATTCCGGAGTCGTCTTCACACAATTCAAGCTACGGTCAATTCTTACGACTTAAGCTTCCATTTTAAGGACTATGTGTCTCATTTTACTCATAAGCCAAAAACAAATTCTCCTAGCAAGTCACAAAATCCAAAAATGAAATAGAGGAAGCAATAAATAGGGGTTCGGGGCTACTACTCTCAAAACGACCAGCCGGGTCGTTACATATAAACCCCTTTTGGAGAGTTGCACCGTCTATGTTGAGGTTATAGTAGCCTCTCCTCGTTGGATGACACTTAATTTGTATAGCAGTGCTAGGTATGTCAGTGCATCCTCCAGCCACATGAATGAATTCAACAGCTTTAGCTATGGCGTTCTTACAGGAGACTGGCTCTTTTGGAGATGTTCCCGTAAGATTCCCAGCAATAATTCACTTCTGGGACAAAACAAAACCCGTAGAAAATCTTTGAGAAGAGATTATAACAAAGAAATTTTCATAAACCACTATTGTTTAGTGGCTATTAACTTCCTACAGCTACCATATACATAATTGTTTAGTTGTTATGCGACTATATTCATTGTATTTTGTGCGACTGTATTTGTTGTATTCATGCTACTGTATTCATGAATACAGTAGTGAAATTCGCCTAAAAATAGAGGAGTTCAGCTGTTTAATAACGGAAAGATGATCAATTAATGTGTATCACTCCTAATTTAACTCAATAAAATCATTTCTACATAATTTTTGCTGCTATTGTGCTGTATTCCATGTATTTGCGCGAGTGTATTTATAAATACAATGAGATAATCAAGAAATAGGGTGTATATCGTTCTATTCAATTCGACTGTATAAATTATATTCAATTCACCGATTTTCATTATTCACTATTATACATTGTATTCAATTCACCGTGTTCAATTCGGTTGTATTTAAAAAATAAAAAAATCATAAAACACAGTGTTATTCAGCTGTAGTCTAAAAATACAAACCTTTGAAATATATAAATACAGGTAAAAAAAATAATGTATTTATACAAAAATACAATGCATTTGAGTGTATTTGTACAGAATATAATCTATTTGTATCATTATATGTGACTAAACAGCAAAGAAGAGAAGAAAGTTCGCCGGAGATGGCGTTTTCTGGCCAAGCAAAATATTATATATATTGTATTAAAACTAAAAATAGAGACGAACAAAATTCAGCCCTCAAATCTTCTCCGCCGTAGCGATGGCCAGATCTGTTCTCATAGGAGGATGAGCCAATAGTGGATAATGACGCCTACGATTCTAAATGCCGACGAAGATTTTAAACGCTGATAATTCTGACGCTGATGATTCTGCTGATTTGATGGAGAAGAGAGAGGATTGAGAATCTTGCTGACAAAGAGAGAAGGAAGAGAGAGAGAAAGAACATAATTGACGTATTTCATGCCTTAATGATATGTATAAATAAATAAATAAATAAATAAATAAATAAATAAATAAATGCATATTTTGCTATAAAATAAAAAAGATAGCTATAAGTAATAATATTTTGATATTGTTTTAGTTTATAATAAATAGGGTATAATAATTTACTAAAGGAGTTAAAATTTCCTTAATTCAATCGAATAGTAAGGTGAGATATTGATATACTAAAATACCTAAAATGTGTGTTTATAGTAGCACCAGTTACTACAAATGCGCTTTAGCCGAAAGAATATGTATTTCTTCTTCTTGTCTTTTTTGGGTGAAGCAAAGTGCATTTCTCGACTACTTTAAAACTCAAAGCTTGCTTCGCTCTGCGTTCCCAGCAGGGCGGATGGTTTTTAATTTTGGAAGGGAAAATGTTACTAAAGCAAGTTTAATAACATATTAGCCTGAAGAAATTTTGTTCTACTTTTCTTCTTTGTTTGTTCTTGTGGCAAATCACCAGATATACTCTGTATATCTTCATCTGCACTTTATACTATTTTAATTTAATTTGTTCGACTATTTTTTTTTGTTCCTGTGATAAGTCACCAGATCTATGTGTATCTTCATTTGCAGTTAAATATTTCATCTTTTTGTTTCTTTTCTTTTCAGTTAGCTCATAACATGATAACGATGATATCTTCCTAGGAAATCGATGGACACAATAAGGCAAAATGTCATCTGTTCATTTATTTTAATACATTACCAAAAACATTATTCTGTTTCTGATCTCATACATCTTCTGTCATATTACTCCATGTACAGGCAATCTGAGAAGCCTGAATCCATTAAGCAGTTTTATACTTAGCCTTATAATCAGCAAAGAGTTGGTCAGGTGTCTTCCCGAGCAATTCAACGAAGAAATTGTTACTGTAGCCAGTTCTCATCTTCTTATTCAACTCAGCCACAAATCCATTTCTCAAGCCATTACAATAATCCAGAAAACGTGCTGTGATCGCGTAACCTTGATCCCATTTGTCACCTTGCCCATTTTGCGGCCAATTACTAGCAGCATAACCAGCCTTTAGCCTCACATAATCTGCAACCCCTTCTAATAATCCACCTAGAGCAGCAACGTATTTAGAATTTATAGTTAGTGAATTAATTTACTCTCTCTATATATATATATTCTATTTTTTTAATCATACGCTCACATATAAAATGTGTTGTTATACGACAAAAGTCAAAATTTTAAGAAAAATACTTTTCTACGAGGAAGTCGTTTTATGGTGTTTGGTTATCAAGAAAATTAATGAAAAAAAGACTTACCTCTCTTACGCACGAAAGTCATTTTCCGTAGAATAATATTGACATTTAACTTCATACTACTTCTTTTAACTAATACTAGTATTAGTATCCGCGTGATGCACGGACACAAATATCAAATTATGATTTGTGTTATTTGGATTATATGCAATTTTCGTTAAAATTTAAACCATCCGGATAAAAATTACATATAATCATTAGATATCAATTAAGAAATATGACATGAAACTGCTTCTCATATCTCGTACTGGATAACATATTTTCTTTTTATATCTGTAACGTTCTTGATCTTAATACTTGCATTTATTCTATGGTCGATATTAAAGAGTACTAATCATGTTGTAATTTGTCTTGTTTGAGCATTAAATTTTAATAAAATTCTTACTACCACTTTATGTTTACTTCAAAGTCGAATAAGTCTTATCCTTCTATCTTTTCACCATTAAAAAAAAAATCTCTCTTTAATCTTTGCTTATAGTTATTGCATTATTCGTTACCTGACATTGTTAAATTGTCATATGATCTTTTATTAGCTTACTAATTAACTTAATATCTTGCTTATTACCCTTTTGATAATCATATATAAAGATAAAAAATTTTATTCCTAAATTAATGAATTTTTATACTTTTATCCTCTTACTTATAACTCTTTCATCATTTAAATCTATCATCAAATTATTTTGAGTATTATTTAATTATTTAATATATTTATCCTTAAATTAATTCAAAGTATAAATATTCTCACACTCCCTTTATTTTCCTCTTTATATATTTTTACCCCTAGTATGAAAATTTAATTAATTTTTTATATTAGTATTTTACCAGTAATCAAAATATGTAATATCACATTTTATTTTAAGTCTTAACTTTGAATTAGTGTAAAATATTGAATACATAAGTTTTTTTAAATTAGCAAATTTTAAATCTATTGTATTTTCTTATAATTAGTTTATATCACGTGCAATTAAAATTTCTTTCTCTTTTAGTTTCAAGTTTAACTTTTATTTTTGTTACTAAATTATCTACATGAAATATTTATTTTGTATTCTTAATATTTTAATTTGTTATCCTATTATTATTTTTCTTTATCTAGTAAAACTTTAATGTTGCGGTCCTATCCATATTTTGAGTGTTTTTACCATAAATTTAATCTAATTTCTAGTTCAAATCATCTTTCCCTTCTATTTATAATTTTAAATATTTTTAAATTTTTAATTAATGCTATTACATTACCTAATATATGGTATTTCATGTTTTCTTGCAACCCTCATTATATTTTATATTTTATTCTATTATTCTCAATAATATTTTCTGAATAAATAATCTTTCTATTTTTAGAAAGAAAAACAAAAATTATTAAAAACATAAAGAAATTTTAAATTGGCAGTTTTTGTTTTTAATTCTATTTTTTTATTTTAAAATAATTTTAAAACTCCAACTTGAAACTACTCTCAAATTTGAATGGACAGTTTTTTTAAAATTTTTGTTTTTTAATATAAAATATTTATTTTATTATTTAATAGATATAATTAAAAAAGAATACCCAATAACTAATTATTAACTACTTATACCATATGGCTTTTTTTTAGGCTGCCACTTCGCTTAAGGAGAGGACTTTTTCCTCTCCTTTTAATTTTTCTTATTTTCATTTTTTATTATAAAATATTTTATTTTATTTTATAGATATTTAAATTACAAAATAATAACCAATACAATTAATTATTAACTACTTATGCCATGTGTCTTTTTTCTAGGTACTTGGCTTAAGGAGAGGGCTTTTTCCTCTCTTTTTAATAATATATAGATATAGATATAGACTCTTGTATGCTACTTTCATTTTATAGTATAATAGTAGATACATATTTTTTATTTTTTATTATATTCTATTATTTCTCAATAATATTTTCTGAGTAAATAAACTTTTTATTTTTAAAAATAAAAATGTTAATTAAAAAAACAAAAAAATTAAATTGGCAGTTTTATTTTAAAATAATTTAAAAACTCATATTTGAAACTACTCTCCAATGGACAATTTCTTTTTAATTTTTAATTTTTATTATAAAATATTTATTTTATTATTTTACAGATATTTAAATTTAAAAATAATAACCAATAACTAATATAACTAAATAACTAATTCTGTCATGTGGCTTTTTTCTAGGCCGCCACTTGGCTTAAGGAGAGGGTTTTTTTCTCTCCTTTTAATAATATATATATATAGATTTTAAAATAATTTATAAACTCCATCTTGAAACTACTCTCCAATTTGAATGGATAATTTTTTTTAATTTTCTTTTTTTAGTTATAAAATATTTTATTTTATTATTTTATAGATATTTAAATTCAAAAAATAACCAATAACTAATTATTAACTACTTATGCAATATGGTTTTTTCCTAGGCTGCCACTTGGCTTAAGGAGAGGGTTTTCCCTCTCTTTTTAATAATATATAGATTTTATTTTTTTAATTTTTACTGATACTTAAATTCAAAAAAATTATTTTATAGATATTTAAATGAAAAATAATTACCAATAACTAACTATTAACTACTTATTCCATGTAGCTTTTTCTAGACTGTCATTTGGCTTAAGGAGAGCGCTTTTTCCTCTCCTTTTAATTTTTTTTAATTTTTATTTTTTATTATAAAATATTTTATTTTATTATTTATAGATATTTAAATTCAAAAATAATAACCAATACAACTAATTATTAACTACTTATGCCATGAGACTTTTTGCTTAAGAGGAGGGTTTCTGCTTCTCCTTTTAATAATATATAGATTTTTTTAATTTTTATAAATATTTATTTTATTATTTTATAGATATTTAAATTAAAAATAATAACGAATATAAATAATTATTAACTAAATAACTAATTATTAGCTACTTATGCCATGTCGCTTTTTTCTAGGCTGCCACTTAGTTTAAGGAGAGGGTTTTTTCCTCTCCTTTTAATAATATTAGTAGTCGTACACCCGCGATGCGCGCTTAATATTAGAAGTATTAATTAAATTAAATTGTGATCGTGTTGTTTGAACAAATTAGATCATATTGCTTTAATAAATTTTAATTGTCATCTTATTTGTCAATGTGTTATACTCAATAAGAAAATTATTATTAAATTAAAGGGACTTATATAGTCATTGAATAGCTGTTTTGGTCTAAATTTTTCTTTATTCTATTATCCAATGTTTAGCATTTTTACATTGTTAATAGAAATTTTTATTAGCATATTATTTTATTTAATATTTTTGTCTGCTTGCTTTCTTTTTGAAATATAAGAGAAGATATATGTATTTTATTAATCTGAAAATATTTTTTATTTTAAATTTTATTCTGTTGTTGTTAATAATATTATATGAGTTTAATGAATAAAATCTCTATTTAATTAAAGGGACTATGTGGACGTTGAATAAATTTTTTGTTATATGTTTTTTTATTATATTATCGAATATCTAATAATAATTGCACTGTTAATAGAACCTTCTATTAGCATATTACTTTGTTTAATATTTTTGTCTACTACTTTCATTTTTAATATAATAAAAGATATATATTTTATTACTCTTGAAATATATTTTTATTCTAGATTTTATCTTATTATTTAAAATAATATTATTTAAATTTTAATGAATAAATCTCTATTAAATTAAAGAGAGTTGTATAGTAATTGAATAACTTTTTTGTTCTGTATTTTTCTATATTATATTATCCAATATTTAGTATTATTGCATTTGTTAATAGAAACTTTTATTATCATACTACTTTGTTTAATATTTTTGCATACTACTTTCTTTTTATAATATAATAGAAGATATCAATTTTATAACTCGTGATTTTTTTTTAATTTTATCCTATTATTCTCAATGATATTATTTGAAATTTAATGAATAAAATCTCTATTAGATTATGAGACTTATATAGGCATCAAATAACTTTTTGTTCTGTATCCAATATTTAGTATTATTACATTATTACATTGTTAATAGAAAATTTTACTAGCATATGGTAATATTTTTAAATTGATATTTTTTTATGTGGTAATTTTAGTTTTTTATTTTAAAATAATTTAAACATTCCAACTTGAAACTACTCTCCAATTTGAATGGACAGTTTTTTTTTAATTTTTTATTTTTATTATAAAATATTTTTTTTTTTACTTTATAGATATTTAAATTCAAAATAACAACCAATAATTAATTATTAACTAAATAACTAATTGTTAACTACTTATGCCATGTGGCTTTTTTCTAGACTGCTACTTGGTTTAAGGAGATGATTTTTTCCTCTCCTTTTAACAATATATAGATATTGATTTTTTTAATTTTCATTTTTTATTATAAAATATTTATTTTATTATTTTATTGATATTTAAATTCAAAAAATAACCAATAACTAATTATTAACTACTTAAGGAGAGAGCTTTTTCCTCTCCTTTTCATAATATATAGATTTTATTTTATTATTTTATAGACATTTAAATTCAAAATAATTATTTTATATATATTTAAATTAAAAAATAATAACCAATAACTAATTATTAACTACTTACGCCATGTAGTTTTTTTTCTAGGCTGCCACTTGGCTTAAGGAGAGGGCTTTATCCTCTCCTTTTAATTTTTTTAATTTTTTTTATTACTAAATATTTTATAGATATTTAAATTAAAAAATAATAACCAATACAACTAATTATTAACTAAATAACTAATTATTAACTACTTATGCCATGTGGCTTTTTTCTAGGCTGCCACTTGGCTTAAGGAGATGGCGTTTTCCTCTCCTTTGAATAATATAGAAATTTTTTACTTTTCATTTCTTATTATAAAATATTTTATTTTATTATTTTATAGATATTTAAATTAAAAAATAATAATCAATACAACTAATTATTAACTACTTATGCCATGCGGCTTTTTTGTAGGCTGCCACTTGGCTTAAGGAGAGGGCTTTTTCCTCTCCTTTTAATAATATATAGATTTAAACATTATAATTGATCGTTTTGAGTAGTAATACAAAAATTCACCAAAACACCCTCTGATTTGCTAATGATATTAGTATTAGCTTTTAATACCATATATTGTTCGAAAATATCTTTCACTCTCCAAAGAAAAAACGGAAAAACATTTTCCAGAGAATTACTTTTCATGGCAAAAGAATTTCCATGAGAAATGACTTTTGTCATACCATATTGCAAACACGCTACCTCATAATATGTAATCCTAGCTAGACGTAGTAATTCTATTAAATTTACTCTATCTAATCAACCTGCCACTGACCTGGAGTCGAAGAGTTACCAAACCACTGCCAAACATGGACTGATTCATGAAAAATGATTCCGGTGAGCTCTGTTTTGATGTTTCCGGAATAAGATTGTATGTAACTGGTGCCTAGGTGAATTTCATTGCCAATGGTATAGGCAATAAATCCATTAGTGGTGTTCTCAATAAAAGTTTTGAGAGTTGTGTATGGTTTCTTCTCAGCATCAACTGTTTGTTGAAAGATTGCCCATACGAAATTTGTGGAGTTGGCCACTGTTTGCTTGGTGTAACTTAAGCCAACTTCGTTTGTGAATCGTATGCCTCCAGCTGAGTTCGGATCCTTATTTGTCACATTGTAGGTTACAGTTAGTGCATGGCCTCCTTGTTGAGCTTCTAGGAGAAATAAGAAAGAGATTACTATGAACATAACCTTAGCCATTGAGTATCGATCGCTTTGTTTTTCCTGTTTTTGTGTTTGGTGCATGTTTGATTCCTACAGGACTTTATTTATACCAATACTAAATGTAATAAAGTAAGACAAGAATCAGTAAATGACTGCCTACATTACACCTTCTTAGGGTGCAGTCCTTTTCCGAACGGATCTTGCATGAACGCAAGATATTTTATGCATTAGATTGTCTGTCACGGTCGACAAAGTCAAGTTGATGTTTGGATAAATCATCTCAAGCACTCAGAATACCATATAATATCCAAAAATGTATTATAGACGACAAATCTAGCGTTTTTGGTTCTTTAATTCATGAGCCAATCATAATTAAATTGGTTAGGAGAAGATGACAAGTGGAGAATTTATGAGGAAAAGTTGAAGAATTTGATGGTCCAATGTACTAGTTGAGTTTGGCCGATTTAGAAAAAGAACTCATAATAGATGGAGCTATGCATAAAAAAAAATGAATATATCTCCATGAACCTACTCCTATCTTCAGAATCGATTTGATTAATTTCTTGAAACTGAAACAACAATAATAGACTTTCGGAACTCATAAAAGAATAAGACACAGTGTTGTGTATTAGTCCGTTCAAAAAATTAAGTTTGGTAAAAAAACTGCATGCTTATACTTCAAATTTGAAATAAAAATGAAATTTTACTTGAACTCATTTCGTTTTGGCTTTTAACGACTTAATTAAACAAAATCTTATAGCACGAACTAAATCCACTAATGGTGGAATTCAACTCTAATACAGGCCCTAATATAAGGAGAGGGAGAAAGGTCAAAATTACTTGTCTTCTTTAGTGTTGGGCTATTCTTAGGTGATTTGGTTGGTCCCTCAAATTACTTGTCTTCTTTTCATTTATGTTTGGTCCATAACATAAAGTAGGGGTATTTAACAAGTGGGTTAATGGTCCAACATTCAATCAAGACTTCAAGTTGACAAAGAGATCTTCTTAAACCCTGGACACCTAAATTTGATTTTAACACTGAATTCCCTACTGAGATTCCAAATTCCCAAATTATCCTATGAATTGTTGGAGTAGCAACTCCCTTAGTAGGATAGCCAGTGTTATTGGAAATCCCATCTTTGCAGATGAATGTACTTTCAAGCAGACACGAATTTCCTATGCTAGGATGCTTGTTGAAGTAAATGTCATCAGAGAATTACCAGAAGCAATTACGGTGTTAGATCCAAATGGTCGACAATTCACCCAGGAGGTTATATTTGATTGGAAACCTGAGTTCTGCCAACTATGCTAAGTAGTGGGGCATAAGTGTCCACCTCCTCCTAAACCTGGCACTCAGAATCATGCGCCACAGGAAAGAAGAAGAGAACCAAGGAAGATTACTATGGAATGAAAAACTAAGGGATTAATCTATCCAAATGTTACTGCATTTAAAATCCCAGTAGGTGCTACCAGTATTGAGATGATCAACAATGTCTCTAAAGAAGTTCCACCTGCTACTCATGTAGTAGTTCAGTGTGTTGAGCAAAGTAAAACTGTGGATCCTCAACCTCATGCACAGAAGGAGAAAGCCTTGATGAGAAGTCCTGAGCTTAATTTAGCAAAATTTTCTGCGCTGGGTCCTTCATCAACTTCTGGTACTGTGTTAGCCAAAAAAAGGTCTAGTATGAATCTTACACTACCTCCTGATAAAGGAGGTTGCTCCAAACCTTCATTATAAATTGGCTCTTTTGGAATGTTAGAGGTATGAATAAGAGGTATAAACAAAAGAAATTGAGGAAGTACTTAAAAATAAAGAACATTAAGCTTGCTGGACTAGTTGAAACAAAAGTTAAATCACCCAGTGCTAAACAAGTATGGAATAATATTTTCCCTTGTTGAGAATTGGAAAGCAATTACCAGGAGGATGTGCATAGGAGAATATGGTTGCTATGGAACAAAAATTTATATGAGATAACTGTATTGAAGGTAGATGCTCAATTTTTACACTATCATCTCAAGGAGAGATAAGGACCTCTAGATTTTATAATTACAGTAATATATGGCTATAATGCAATTGAACATAGAGAAGCTTTGTGGCAAGGATTGAAACAGGTTGCACTTGGAGTTCATGTTCCCTGGTTGATTATAGGAGACTTCAATACTATGCTCCTCTCTCAAGATAGGAAATTTGGGAACCCAGTTACCTATGCAGAGATCAAAGCCTATTTTGAGCGTATTACTGGTGTTCTACTATCTGAATTATAATGAAAACGAGAGTATTATACATGGTCAAATAAGAAGATTGGTGCTGATAAGGTCTGCAACAAACTAGATAGAGCATTTGGTAATCATGAATGGATATTGCAATGGAGGCATGTAGCAACTGAGTATGAACTTCCTTTTATCTCTGATCATTCTCCTACGATCCTACCCCTCAAGACTAAGGCTAGAAGCATCAATGTCCCATTCAGATTCTTTAATGTGTGGACTGGTCATCAGGATTTCCTGACTATGGAGCAACAAATTTGGGAACAGAAACTAAACATGTGGCATATGAAGGATATATGGTTAAAGCTTAAGTTGCTTAAACCTTTATTAAAGTAGCTGAAGAATACAGAATTCAAGAGTATTTTTCAGAAAATTGTCCTAGCTCGAAAGACAGCTAACTCAGGAGATGATAAATGCTCAATGTACTGACCATCTCATGGGAAAAGAGAAACAGATCTTACTTAATTTGGAAAAATGGTCACTTGTGGAAGAAAGTGCTCTTAGGCAAAAAGCTCGTGCAAACTGGATAAAACTTGGGGACGTCAATACCAAGTATTTCTCAGCTTTGGTTAAGGACAGAACACAAAAGAAGCAGATACTACATCTTACATCCCTTACTAGTGCATAACTGACTGATCCTCTAGCTATAAAGGAAGAAATTATTGCTTTCTATAAACCCCTTATGGGTACAGCTTCCCCTTCCATCCCAGCAGTTAACAGGCTCATGAATTGGTCAAAGATTATGGAAGGAAAAATGTCCCTCCCAGATGTATGGATGAAGATTGATTTGCAGAAAGCCTATGACTTAGTAGAATGGCGTTATTTGAAGCAGGTTCTGAGTGAATTGGGGTTCCATGACAGGTTTGTCTCTTGGATGATGGAATGTGTGCAACCTATTAATTATACTGTGATGGTAAATGGGGAAACTATAAAGCCATTTGATACTGCTAAAGGATTGAGACAGGGAGACCCCATTTCTCCTTATCAATTTGCAATGGCTATGGAATATTTGAGCAGGAAACTACATGAACTTAAGGACAACAAATCCTTTAACTTCCACCTTGGATGTGCTAAATTGAAGATCACCCATCTGAGCTTTGCAGATGACTTATTGTTATTTTCTAGAGGTGACCTGAATTCACTTAATGCACTTCACCAAGCTTTCAAGTAGTTTTTAGAAGCTTCAGGGTTACAAGCCAATCAACAGAAAAAGATCTATCTATTTTGGTGGAGTTAATCAGGTGGAAAGAGATAGAATTGTACATAAGATTGGCATTCCTGCTGGTAAGTTACCTATTAGGTATCTGGGAGACCCCCTATCCACTAAAAAGATCTCCTTTATTCAGTGGCAACCTCTAATAGAGAAAATTTTGGCCAGAATTACCTTCCGGACAACTAAGAAACTCTCATATGCTGGGAGAGTTCAACTGGTGCAATCTGTTCTTTGTGGAGTTCAATCATATTAGTCTCGGCTATTTCAAATGCCAGTTAAGGACCCTAAACTGATTGATGCATATTGTAGAAGTTTGTGGTCGGGCACTGAAACTATTACAAAAAAGGCCCTTATCTCTTGGGAAAAAATGTGTTTGCCCAGAACTTTTGGAGGATTAAACCTCCTTAACATAAGGATCTGGAATAGAACTACTCTGGCTAAGACACATTGGGACCTTGCTCATAAAGATGACAAATTATGGATCAAATGGATCCATGAGTTCTACCTCAAAGGCCAGCCTCTTACCAGAGCCAGAGTTCCCCAACAAGCTTGTTGGATCATGAGGAAAATCTTGGAAGCTCGACAGACTTTTTTGCAAGTGCAGATAAAAAAGATGCCAAGCAGCCTGACTAAACAAACTTATGAGCAGCTGCTACCTAGTTACCCTAGAGTACCCTGAAAACGTGTGATGTACAAGAATGATGCTAGAGCTAAGGCAAAATTCATTATGTTTTTACAGCTACCAGACAAGCTTCTCACTACTGATAGGCTAGCAAAATGGGGCATAGTTGTTGACTTAGAACGTGTCATGTGTCATACTCAACCTGAAAGTAGAAATCATTTATTTATAAACTGTGATTTCACCGGAGCAGTGTGGAATAGGATTCCTCTATAGCTTCAGAAGCAGGCATGGCCGACCACTGGATGGGACCAACATGTAGGTTGGATAATCCAGAATGTAAAAGGGAGGACTCAACAAGCTTACATATTAGAAGTGTCTATGCAAAATGTGTCTATGCCATTTGGATGGAGAGAAATCAGAGGATCTTCGAAAAGATATCAAGGAACTGAGAGATTAAGCTAGAGAGATTGCCTACTTGTACAATGTTGGAGCATCTCATGGTGTCCAACACTTGTTACATAGCATGCTGGTCTAGCTTGGTTAGCTAGATTTGATTACAGTTTTTGCTAGTTCAGCATAGGCTTGTGGTGGTTTTCTTTAGATAGCTAGTTGTTTTAAATTGGCTATGGTATTGCAATGTTGATTCCTGGTGAATAATATAAAGTTAGTTATCAAAAAAAAAAAAGAGTTCTTCGAAGGTAAGTGATGTTAATTTTCAGTTACAGTGTCAACTAAAGCTCAAATTTACCTTTAATATTTTTTTATTGCTTAGGAATATACATATTAGGGATCTTTATACAAATGGTTGACCGGATTCATTATTCATTTTTCTAGGACTCTGTAGAATTGGCATTAGGTAGCCATTATAAAGGACTGTTATTTAGGAATTAGTCAATGTGTCTTAAATTTCAGTTCTCTAGTTTAAATTTCCAGGACTCAAAGTCCTGAATTAAGAATTCTAGTTCAAATTTTGAGGACAAAATAAGTACTGGCTAATCCCTAAATAGCAGCCCTAAAAATGGCTATTTATTGTAATCCCCCCTTGAAGCATGGACCGACCATGTTTCCGAAACCGTGAAGATTCATCTTGCCCAAATCCAGGTAATATTAGACCTGAGGCCCAAACCCTAAGTTTGCTTCTAAAAGGGTGATACAACACATAAAACACTACATCATTTTCTTCTATAAAAGTATTGATACTCTTGCTCAGTTACTAAGTTTGTTTTATCAATCATAATATTTTCGACTCATCTATACTTGTTATTGTCTTATGTGTAATTTTCACCACCAATTTTAGTTTGAAAAAACATAAATTCTCAGATTTAAGAATTTTACTATCAACAAGGTTTGTTAATCAAACGTATTATGCAATTGACATTAAAAAGAAGATGCAACAATATCAACCTGAAAGTATGAATTTTGATAAAAATACTAACTTAATTAAAAAAGAATTACATTAAATTGGTTTTGTCAAAGATGTAACTTTTGTTAATTATGAGTTTCAATGATGAAAAATTATATATCACATGTGGTGCAGGATCACAAGGAATAAAACAAATAAATCAAGAAGCAATACTATTCAAGAATAGATTAAGGAAACAATCTATTAAGGGAGCAATGCATGGGAAAGAATCAATGATTAGAGATGAAAAAGGAAGAAGCAGCGGAGATACGAAAGAAGAATCAATCAATGATTCGGTAAATGATTAACGGAAGATATAACAGGAAGGTCCCAAATCAAATGGAAACGAGATCGCAAAAGGCTGCACTGGAGATCGTTGAAGCCAGAAATCAAGGGATCTATCACGAATCACTCAAGTAACGAAAAAATATGCGTAGCGGATGAAAAGCTTGTCAGGACCACAAATCAAGGAAGATCAATGGAAACTTGACTTTATTCTTGGAAAGAATCAATCTATGATTCCTTTCAAGGATCAACTCCCTTGGGTTTGCAATCTCTCAAGATTCACATCATTCAAGAGTCAAGAAGCCCTTACGAAGTATATATAGACATATGTTCAAGACTTGAAAATGAGATACTTTGATCAAACCAACTTCAATCTCTTTGTTCTACTTCAAACAAAACATTGTAGCCTGCTTTAGATTTTTTGTGTAATAAAGAAGAGAGGAGAGAGAGAAGAGAACATTGGTGAGGCACTGTACCATTTATAGAAAGAAGAACGAGTGACAAAAGTTGTTGGTTTATAACAACATCAACTCATCTGTACTAAGCCATTTCATACTTGAAAGAGATCACCCTTGCAGCCCAAGGGGACTGGACGTAGGATTCACTCTTATCTGAACAAGTATAAAAACATACTGTGTCATTTACTTTCTGCAATTTATCTTTTTCATTCGATTCCCGAAAAGCCCAGTCGACTAAAACTCAAATTAGTCGACTACTGCGAAAAAGAAAAGAAAAATCACAATTCACCCCCCTCTCCCTCCTCTTGCAGTTTCAATTGGTATCAGAGCTAGTCTCACACTTTTTCCTTAACAGCTTGTGAGAAAAGATCATGGCAAATCAAGTAATTGTTGGAGCACTATTTCAAGAAGGAACATCGCAAGTTTGGCCACCATATTTCAATGGACAACACTTTTCTCACTGGAAAGTGAGTATGAAAATATATGCAAAATCCTATGATGTCAAAGTATGACGCATTATCAAAAAAGGAAACTATCCACTACCAGCAGCAACTCAACCACCTGCTGAACCAGAAGATATAGATGAGTACCTAAACGAGCAAATGGCAGTTGTTTAGGTTAATGCAAAGGCACGAAATTTACTCTATACTGCTATAAGTGGAGAGGAATATGAGAAAATTTCAAGTTGTGATACAGCTAAAGAAATGTGGGATAAACTAGAAGTTATGTATGAAGGGACCAGCAAAGTGAAAGAAACTCACATTAACATGTAGGTTCATGACTATGAACTCTTCTAGATGAAAGAAGGAGAATCCTTGGAGGAAATGTTTGCAAGGTTCAGCAAAATTATTAGCGATATAAAAGCTTTTGGTAAATCATACTCAAGTAGTGATCAAGTTTGGAAAATTCTACGGAGTCTACCTACCACTTGGCAGACAAAAGTAGTTGCACTCGAATCACAAGATCTAAACAAACTTTCATATGATGAGCTTCAAGAAGATCTTATAGCATTCGAGAAAACTTACCTCAAGGAAACAAACCATGAAGAAAAGAAGAAAATAGTTGCCTTCAAAGCTACAGCTGAAAGACCAGAAAATGATATTGATGACGACCCAGAAGCTCTTGAAGAAGAGATTGCCATGGTATCAAGGAACATGGATGGTTAATAAGAAGATACAGAAACACAATAAGGGGTAGGATGCCCCCCTAGGCGAACCAGGCAATACAATGAACAAGACAAGAATGATGAAAAATGTTATGAGTGTGGAAGGTATGGGCATGTTCAAGCTGAATGCCTAGATCTTAAAAGAAAGGTTTCCAGAGGATTTAATTAAAATAAATCTTTTGAAAGCTGGAGTGATAAAGACAGTTTGGAACACGAGGAAATAGCAAATATATGCTTCATGACCATTCTGGAAAATGACATGAACAAATATTCGGGCTGCTGGACTGATGAAGATGCATCAGACGATTAATGCAAAGAAGATAATGAAAATTGTTTCACGGTACGAGGTGAAACAAGCGAGGTAAGATCTTATAACTGTGATAGATGTAATGAATTGCAGGATATTCTTGACCTTACTCTAAAAGAGTCTCAAAAAATGATGAATTAACTAAGGAGACGAAATAGGAAAAAGAAAGACTGGAAACTCAAGCTTGAAGTATGTGAAATTAAAAGAGATGTGCTTCAAGATGAAGTTCAGGAATTGCAAATGCAGCTTAATGGCATGCGCAAGTCCACCAGTCACAGTTCTGTCAAGTCTAACCAGGCGACTTACAAGTCAACTTGAAAAGGACCGGTTAGAACTGAGTTCACAAGTACTAACACAAGTGGTAGATCAAAAACTGGATCAGCCCCTATGTGTCACTACTGTAACAAAAGTGAACATAAATATTCTTTCTATTGATTTCATAAATCTAATGTTTTAGGATGAATTTGGAAACCCAAAAACAATCCTGATCTTAGTAGAACTAACCAACAAGGACCCAAGCAAGCTTAGGTACCTAAAAGAAAGTGATAATTCTGTTTTGCAGGAACACCACAGAAAGAGCCACAAAGGAAAACGGTACTTAGAAAATGCGTGTTCCAGTCACATGACAGGTGACAAAAACCTATTCGAAGAAGTTACAAAGATAAATGGAGGAAGTGTCAAATTTGGTGATGATTCAAAAGGAAAGATAGTTGGCACTGGCATAGTTCCATTCAATAACAATTGTGATATTACTGAAGTATATCTTGCAAAAGGACTCAACTACAATCTCCTGAGTATAAGTCAGCTATGTGATTCAAGGTACGAAGTTAAATTAAAGAAAATAGGCAATGTAATTGAAGATGAGACAGGTAAAATAATACTCCCATGAAAAAGGTTTGGAAATGTTTACATTCTTGATAACATTGAAAATCTAGATAGTCACATCTGCTTAGCATCTATATCTGATGATCTGTGGTTATGGCATAAGAAATTTGGTCATGAAAGCATGCATTTTATTGAGAAACTCTCCAAGCATGATTTAGTTATTGGTCTCCCTAAACTCAATTTTCTAGAAATCATGTATGTGATTTGTTTAGAACTCTACAACTCACCAATCCTTACTCTAGAACTCACTAAGCCTTAAATTGCTCCACATAGATTTGCTTGGACCTACCAGAACTGCTAGCATAAGAGGAAAACGATATGCTTTTGTTATTGTTGATGACTACTCACATTTTGCATGGGTGATTTTCTTATCTCACAAAGATGAAGCTTTGAAATACTTTGAGATTTTCTGTAAGAAAGTTGAAAGAGAAAAGGGGTACCTTATTACAACTATTCAAAGTGATCATGGAGGAGAATTCGAAAACAAAGCATTTGAATATTTCTGCAATGATCAAGGATATACTCACAACTTCTCAGCTCCAAGACCACCTCAACAGAATGGAGTAGTTGAGCGGAAAAATAGAACTCTACAAGATATGGCCAAAACAATGATATTGGAATATTCCCTGCCAAATCATTTTTAGGCAGAAGCAGTAAGCACAGCCACATTCTCAATAGATGTCTTATAAGACCTATCTTGAAGAAAACTCCATATGAATTATGGAAAGGTAAACGGCCCAACATAGGTTATTTTCATCCTTTTGGCAGCAAGTGTTTTATCTACAACAATGGTAAGGACAATCTTGAAAATTTTGATTCAAGAAGTGATGAAGGTATTTTTCTGGGTTATTCCATAAACAATAGATCTTTTAGAGTTTAAACGCACTTTATCTATAGAAGAATCAGTACATGTCATATTTGATGAAAATAACACTACGGCCGAGAAAGGAATTATTGCAGGTGATGAAGATATCAGTCAAGAAACACCACAGTCAAGCATATCTCAAAAGTCAAGTGATACGATAGACCGTGTCACAGAATCAACTAGTAAGTCTGTCAACAATCAACCAGAATCATAGATGGAGTCAACTACTCATACGATGGCAACATGTCCAAATGAGTGGAGAAGTGAACCGGAATATCCTCAAAAGTTTATCATATGAGATCCAAGTAAAGGAATGAAAACCAGGGAAACTCTCAAGAAAAAGGCAAATGTAGCACTTATCTCTCAAATTGAACAAAAGAAGGTTGAGGAAGCCATAAAAGACTTCAGCTGGGTACAGGCAATGCAAGAAGAACTCGATCAATTTGATAAAATCAAGTCTAGAAACTGCTACCTAAGCCTGCAAATGCTACTGTAGTTGGAACAAAATGGGTTTTCAGAAATAAGCTTAATGAGGATGGAAAGGTCGTAAGAAACAAATCCAGATTAGTAGCCCAAGGCTACTCACAGCAGGAAGGAATCGACTACGATGAAACCTTTGCACCAGTAACTCGACTAGAGTTTGTACGGATTCTTCTTGCATATACATCCTTCAAACGATTTAAACGTTTTCAGATGGATGTCAAAAGTGCCGTTTTAAATGGCTTTATTGATGAGGAGGTATATGTAAAACAACCTCCTAGTTTTGAAGACTCAAAATTCCCTTACCATGTGTATAAGTTGACTAAAGTTCTGTATGGAATCAAACAAGTTCCACGTACCTGGTACGAAAGGCTTAGTTCATTTCTACTTGATCATGGTTTTACAAGAGGTAAAGTAGATACTACATTATTTATCGAAAGATCATCAGTAGATAATCTTATTATTCAAGTTTATGTTGATGATATTATCTTTGGAAGTGCTAACCCTCTTTTGTGCAAGGAATTCGCTAGTCTTATGCAAAGTGAGTTTGAAATGAGCATGATGGGAGAGCTTACGTTTTTCCTTGGACTAAAAATTCATCAATCTTAAGAAGGAACATTCATGTGATAGACAAAATATACAGGAATTAATTCAAAAGTTTGGCATGAGCAGTGCTAAAGCAATTGGTACACCAATGAGTCCGTCAACAAGTCTTGACAAAGACGAAAAAGAAAATCCAGTTGATGAAACTAAATATCGTGTAATGATCGGTTCTTTGCTTTACTTCACTGCTAGTCGACTAGATATTATGTATAGTGTGTGTAAATGTGCCAGGTTTCAGTCAGCTCCTAAGGAATCGCATCTGACTGCAGTAAAGAAAATAATTCATTACCTCATCGGAATATTTCTTATGGATTATGGTATCCACGTTCTAACAATTTTAAGCTAGAAGGTTTTTCAGATGCTGATCTTGCATGTGATAAGGAAGACAGAAAAAGTACTAGCAGAACATGTCAATTACTGGGAAAGGCATTAATTTCATGAAACGGTAAGAAACAAGGCTTAGTTGCATTATCCACAGCAAAGGTAGAATATATTGCCATTGGGCAATGTTGTGCACAGTTACTATGGATGTCTCATCAACTGGGTGACTATGAACTATTTTTTAAGCCTATTCAAATATTTTGTGATAACTCTAGCGCTATATGTCTCTCAAAGAATCATGTGCATCATTCTAGGGCTAAGCATATAGACATCAAACATCATTTCATTAGAGATCATGTGCTCAAGGGAGATATAGAATTATCATTTGTTGGCACCACTGATCAATTAGCTGACATTTTTACTAAGCCTTTACTTGAAGATAGATTTTGCTCCCTAAGAGAACTACTTGGTATTATTTGATCAAAAAAATTAGGACTTATATGTTAGTTCTTAATTCTTGTGTGTCTAATATTTTTAAATTTATTTTATCTGTAAGTATGCATTAATTTAGCGCCTCCGATTTCTCTCTCTTTTCCCATCAATCGCAGCTTTCAAGAAAGGAAAACCAATCATTATGACCCTTCCTGACACCCTTTACTTTCCTGCACTCAACCATCAAAATCCCTTCCTTTTAATCCCCTGAACCATTCTTCTCTGTCTTCACTATTCCTATCACTCAGTAACCCTTCCTCAAAATCCTTCAAACTCTTCCTCAAAATCTCTCAATGACTAAACACTCCAAGAATCCGCCTTCCTCCACTAGAAAAAAAACTCGTTCCAAGGGAAAGCCCTCTTATCAGCCTCCAAAACATGTAGACCTAGGGTCTGACCACTCAGAAAGGTTTGCCTCTTCTTAGGCAGAACTATCAAACCACTTTCACCCAATAGGAGAAAAAGCTCTTGGATCAAGGCCTATGGAAGAGCCCCATGAATCTTTTACCCCCAAGAAATCCAAAGTAGATCTCTCAAGTTCTCTAGAGTCCGACCTCAATTTCTGGGATACCCCAAATAGGGATTTCTTTGTTGCTCTAAAAGACAAGCCCATTGCTCACGGCAGAGTAATCGACCTTGATGATATGGAGGCCCTCAATTGTAAGGTAAAGGATCTATTTGTTTTTCAAGGATGGTCTAAATTCCTCTCTATACCCCTCTTCCAAAGTTTATGAATCTTTAGTGAGAATGTTTTATGCAAATCTTCGCTCTAGCAAGCCTGATAAGTTAGAATCCCCAGTTCTAGGAAAACGCATTGTCCTTGCTTGTGCCTTGTTTGACTCAATTTTTCAGTATAAGTGCTCCGGTTTTCCTATGCTTTTCAAGTATACTTGGCTTATGATTTTGAGATTTCTTTTGATCAAGCTAAACGTTGTATTGTTGAGTGTCCATCTGCTTTCCTTCCTAACCAGTTAGGTCCCGGTGATGTTAGTTTTGAAACCCAAGTTCTAGCCCGCATTGTTGCAACGACTCTTCTTCCTCGTACTGGATCATTCTCCACCTTCTCTCAACGAGATACCTTTCTTGTCTACTGCCTTGTGACCAAACTTAAGGTTAAACTATCCTCATGAGTCATAAACTTCATGATTAAGAGTGTTGATGATCCTACCAATTTACCCTATGGTAAGGCTATCACCCACATTTTGGAAGCCCAAAACATCTCTATCTCAGAATACCCCTTTGTCTTTGTTTCAAAGTCCTACAACTCTAGAGCCTTCGCTGGTATGGGGTATGTGTGTGCTAAGGGTTCCTGGGTGAAGAAACACGAAGGTGAAGTCAAGAACGTTCAGCCTGATCTCAAGACCAAAGCCTCTGTTTCCCATCATAGTGTAGGTGATCCTAATCTTATGGAGAAACTGACTGCTATTAACAACAAGTTGACCATCATCAAGGACCTTCTTACCGCAACTCAATCCACTATTGAGGACATCCATGCAATCTCCAAAGATATTGGGTACGATGTTCCAAAGATAAGGGTCAAAATTCTCAAACTTGGAGAAAATACAGTCAAAGCCTTCAAGTATGTACATGACAGAATTGATGGGGTTACAATTTCAGCCAAAGCCAGCTTTGAACGTCTAAAAGAGGCGATTTGCAACCTTACTTATTTCTTGCGTCGTTAGTTGTGGAAGTTTCAAACAATCTCTTTTTGCTATTTTGCTGTTTTGGACTGGATAACCAGTCACTGGATATTTTCTTTATTTTTGCTAAACCCTGCATGCCTACAATTTGCAAATATTTGCCTATGATGTGTCTATTTCTACTTAATTTCAACTACATATATGCATATCCCCTCTTTGCTGATGTCAAAAAAGGGGAGAAAGAAGTTGTACTTTGCAGAACAGATAGCAACTCCTATTGAGGGGGAGTCGACTGAAGTATATGCAGCACCTGTTGAGGGGGAGTCGACTGCAGGGAAGTACACTATTGTTTATATATATATATATATTATTGTCACCATGAAAAAGGGGGAGATTGTTAATTATGAGTTTCAATTATGAAAAATAATATATCACATGTGGTGCAAGATCACAAGGAATAAAACAAAGGAATCAAGTAGCAATACCATTCAAGATTAGATTAAGGAAACAACCTATTAAGGGGAGCAATGTAAGGGAAAGAATCAATGATTAGAGATGAAAAAGGAAAAAACAGCAGAGATACGAAAGAAGAATCAATCAATGATTTGATAAATGATTAACGGAAGCTATAACAAGAAGGTCCCAAATCAAATGGAAACGAGATCGAAAGGGCTGCACTCAAGATCGTTGAAGCCACAAATCAAGGGATCTTTATCGCGAATCACTCGAGTAACTAAAAGATATGCTTAGCGGATGAAAAGCTTGTCAAGACCACAAATCAAGGAAGATCAATGAAAACTTAACTTTATTCTTTGAAAGAATCAATCTATGATTCCTTTCAAGGATCAACTCCCTTGGGTTTTCAATCTCTCAAGATTCACGTCATTCAAGAGTCAAGAAGGCCTCACGAAGTATATATAGACATATATTCCAGATTTGAAGACGAGATACTTTGATCAAACCAACTTCAATCTCTTTGTTTTACTTCAAATAAAACACTGTAGTCTGCTCTAGATTTCTTGTGTAACAAAAAAGAAAAGAGAGAGAGAAAAGAATATTTGAGAGGCATTGTATCAATTATAGAGAGAAGAATGAGTGACAAAAGTTGTTGGTGTATAAAAACGACTCATCTATACTAAGCCAATTCATACTTGAAAAAGATCACCCTTGCAACCCAAGAGGACTGGAAGTAGGATTCACTCTGAATCCGAACCAGTATAAAAACATACCATGTTATTTACTTTCTGTAGTTTATCTTTTTCATTCGATTCCCGAAAAGCCCAGTCTACTAGAACTCAAATTAGTCGACTACTGGGAAAAAGAAAAGAAAAATCACAATTCATCCCCCCTTGCACTTTCAATTGGTATCAGAGCTAGTTTCACACTTTTTGTTTAACAGCTTGTGAGAAAAATCATGGCAAATCAAGCAATTGTTGGAGTACTCTTTCACGAAAGAACAATGCAAGTTAGGCCATCATATTTCAATGGACAACACTTATCTCACTGGAAAGTGCGCATGAAAATATATGCAAAATCCTATAATGTCAAAGTATGGCTCATTATCAAAAAGGGGAACTATGCACTACCAACAGCAGGTTAACCACCAGATATAGATGAGTACACAGACAATCAAATGGCAGTTGTTCAGGTTAATGCTATGGCACGAAATTTACTCTATAATGCTATAAGTGGAGAGGAATATGAGAAAATCTCAAGTTGTGATACAGCTAAAGAAAAGTGGGATAAACTGGAATTTACATATGAAGGAACGAGCAAAGTAAAAAAAACTTGCATTAACATCTTGGTTCATGACTATGAACTCTTCCAGATGAAAGAAGGATAATCCATTAAGGAAATGTTTGCAAGGTTCAGCAAAATCATTAGCGATCTAAAAGCTTTTGGTAAATCATACTCAAGTGTTGATCAAGTTCGAAAAATTCTAAGGAGTCTACCTACTACTTGGAAGACAAAAGTAGATGCACTCGAATCACAAGATCTAAACAAACTTTCATATGATGAGCTTCGAGGAGATCTTACAGCATTTGAGAAAACTCACCTCAAGGAAACAAACCAGGAAGAAAAGAAGAAAACAATTGCCTTTAAAGCTACAACTGAAAGAGCAGAAAATGATATTGAGAACGACCCAGAAGCTCTTGAAGAAGAGATTTCCATGGTATCAAGAAACATGGATGGTTTAATGAGAAGACACAGAAACACAATAAGAGGTAGGATGCCCCCTAGGCGAACCAGGCAATACAATGAACAAGACAAGAATGATGGAATATATTATGAGTGTGGAAGATATACTCATATTCAAGCTGAATGCCTACATCTAAAAGAAAGGTTTCCAGAGTTCTCAATAAAAACAAATCTATGCTTCATGACCATTCTGGAAAATGACATGAACAAATATTCAGGTTGCTGGACTGATGAAGATGCATCAGATGATAAATGCAAAGAAGATAATGAAAATTATTTCATGGCACGAGGTGAAACAGGCGAGGTAAGATCTTATAATTGTGATATATGCAATGAATTTCAGGATATTCTTGACCTTACTATAAAAGAATCTCAAAAATGATGAGTGAACTAAGGAGACTAAATAGGAAAAAGAAAGACTAAGAACTCAAACTTATATATATATATATATATATATATATATATATATATATATATATATATATA
>MCJB01028391.1:44225-71455 GCA_002018475.1 Nicotiana obtusifolia
CCCCCCCCCCCCCCACACACATACACAATCACTCAGCATTGTACGAGTGCCTCGCTCACAAGATCCTTACTAAAGCACGTGTATATATTTATATGTCACCGTGCCTGCGCTCACTGCTGGTATGTCAGACTCCGGAGGGGCGGATCCTGCCCAAGCGCTAACATAAACCAGTCTGGCCTGCTGCGGCATGCAGCCCCTATCCATATAATAATAAATCCTATAAGGCCTGTTGCGGCGTGCAGCCCTGATCTCTCTCTCTCTCTCTCTCTCTCTCTCTATATATATATATATATATATATATATATATAACTAATATGGCTTGCTACTGCGTGCAGTTTGATCCCATAAATATCCTCACAACTGGATGAACATGACTGAGTATGAAATTACAATTTAAACAAATAATTCAACAACAATATGACCTCTGTGGGTCTCAATAATACCGGCATATAACCCCAGCATGATTTTTAACATGATTCTCAACTCAATTTCTTTAACACATGAAAGTGCATGGATAATGCCAAGATTATTTGACTATAAAATTTCACGGAATCAATTATGTCACAATTTATATGGTGCACGCCCATACGCCCGTCACCTAGCATGTGTGTCACCTCCAAAAAAATCACATAACACGTATATTCAAGGTTCATACCCTCAGCTCCAAGTTTAGAAATGTTACTTACCTTGAACAAGCCGAATTTGATGCCGAGCAAGCTAAACAATACTCCGAAAATTTCATTCCACGCATATTAACCTCCAAACATCTTCCTATATCCTCAATTCCAAGCCAAACGATTCGAAACTAGTAAAACAACATGCAAATTAATCAAAATATACTCCAATGCTTACAATTTAACAATATATAAAAATTCTCAACTCCGCTCCAAAAGTCAACAGTGGGGCCCACATCGCAAAACCCACTCAAAAATCCGACAACCCATTCAATTACGAATCCAACCATACTAATTTTACTCAAATCCGACTCCGAATCGATGTCAAAACTCAAAGATTCATTTTATGGAATTATAGAAAATTTCTTCGATTTCTCTTGAAAAGTCAGTAATCTGACACTGAAAACGAAGATCAATTCATGAAATATAATCATGAGTGAGTCAATAATACTTAACCCAAGTCGTGTGGAAAAATTCCTCTCCAAAATCGCTCAATCCGAGCTCCAAAATCCAAAAATGGGTGAAAATATCGAACCCTCAAACTTAAAGCATTCTGCCTAACGTTTCTGCTTTTGCGGACTCAGAATCGCATATGCGAAGCCGCGCATGAAGAATATGCATCGGAGGTGCACAAATGGCCAAAATCCCAAATGGCTGCACCTGCGCCCAGCACACTTCACCTGCGGAGTAGCTTCTACGATAATTTTCTCCGCACGTGCGAAGTCCTTCGCTCCTGTGCTTTCCAGTGACCGCACCTGCGATGTCGCAGGTGTGCAAATGTGTCCACTTCTGTGATGAGCCGCCTACCTTCCCATTTCGCTTCTTTGAGGAGTTGCACGCTTCTGTGAAGTCACTTCTGCAACCAAGGTTCCGCAGAAGCGATGGCACAAGCAAAAAAATTCTTCAGCATTTTCCTAAGTCCAAAATTCGATCCGTTAACCATTCGAAATCCACCCGAGGTCCTAGGACCTCAACCAAATATACCAACACGTCCTAAGACACGACACGAACTTAGTCGAGGCTTCGATTCACGTCAAATAATGTCAAAATTACGAATTGCACTTTGGATCGAACTTATGAATTTTCAAATCTTCTAACTTCTAGAATTTTTGCCAAAACATATCAAATCAATCCGGAATGACTTCAAATTTTGTGCACAAGTCATAAATGACATTTGGAGCTGTTCTAATTTCTGGAAGCGGATTCCGGCCTCGATATCAATAAAGTCAATTCCCGGTCAAACTTCCAAACCTTCAATTTTCTTACTTTCGCCATTTCAAGCCAAATTCAACTATGGACTTCAAAATAAATTTTCAGACACACTCCTAAGTCCGAAATTATCATATGGAGCTATTGGAACCATCAAAACTCCATTCCGGAGTTATTTGCACAAAAGTCAAACTCCGATCAACCCTTTTTTTAATTTAAGCTTCTAACATGAAATTCATTCTTCAGAACTAATCCCAAAATACTTGAAAATCAAAACTGACAATTCACACACATCATAATATATTATATGAACCTCCAAGACTTCAAATAGTCGAAAGGAGCGTAAATATTCAAAACTACAAGTCGGATCGTTACACTTATTGAGGAAAGTATCCTCAAACAGAAGGCTAGAGTGAAATGGATCAAGCTAGGAGATGCTAATACTAAGTACTTCTCTGTTGTCATGAAGGAGAGAAGTCAAAGAAAGCATATATTAGAGATCTACACTGATGATGCAATAAAACTATCTACTCCTAATAGCATTTAAGGAGGAGATAGTTAAATTTTATAAGAGCTTGATAGGAACTGCTGTTGCATCTTTGCCTGCTATCAACAAGAAAACTATGGAAAATAGACCTAAACTCACTCATGAACAACAATTGAACTTATGTGTGGAAGTTAGAGGAAGATATATATGCAGCATTGTGTGCAATTTATGAAGAAAAGGCCCCTGGAGTGGATGGATATAACTCTTGCTTCTTCAAAAGAGCATGGACACAGATCAAAAGTGATGTAATGAGAGCAATTAAGGATTTCTTCATTACTGGTAAGCTATATAAAGCCATAAATTGCACTGCAATTACACTGGTACCTAAGGTAATCAATCCTACAACATCAAGAGATTTCAGAGCTATTGCATGTTGCTCAGTCTATATAAGATCATCTCAAAGGTGCTGGCAAATAGATTACAGAAAGTTATAGCAAACATTATTAGTGAAGCACAAGCTAGTTTCATTCCTGGGGGAAAAATTGCAGACAACATCATCTTGGCTCATGAGCTTGTAAAAGCTTACACAAGGAAGAATACCTCTCCTAGATGCATGATCAAAATAGATCTAACCAAGGCCTATGATTCTGTGGAGTGGATCTTTTTGGAGCAGGTCATGGTTGAGCTGGGATTCCATAGAAGATTTCATGACTGGGTTCTAACCTGTGTTAAGATTGTGAACTACTCAATTTTGGTGAATGGAGAACCTTCAGTTCCTTTCCCATCAACTAAAGGACTGAGACAAGGTGATCCCATTTCACCTTTCCTATTTGCAATTGTAATAGAGTACTTGAGTAGAAGCCTCAAAGGATTACAAAAGGATAAAGAATATAAATTCCACTGTAGATGCTCAAAGCTTGGTATTACACATCTCAGTTTTGCTGATGATTTGCTCCTATTTACAAGAGGTGATATACCTTCTATTACTCAGCTTCAACAATGCCTTAACCAATGTTATAGAGCCTCAGGACTACAAGCTAATCAGACTAAGAGTTGTATCTACTATGGAGGTGTTACACAAGCAGTAAAAGATGAGATGCAGCAAAGATTCGGTTACTCCAAAGGTGAACTCGCAGTAAATTACTTAGGAGTGCCTTTATCAACTAAGAAGATATCCTTAGCTTAATGGCAACCTCTGATAGAGAAAATGGTAGCTAGAATCTCCTCTTGGACAGCCAAAAAACTGTCTTATTCAGGAAGGATTCAGCTAATACAATCAGTTCTGTTTGGTATACAAGCTTATTGGTCACAGATGTTCCTAATCCCAAGCAAAGTCCTCAAAACAATAGAGGCTTACTGTAGGAGTTATGTATGGTCTGGTTCTAATGTTATCACAAGAAGATTACTTGTGGCTTGGGAGAAAATGTGTACACCTAGGAGTGCAGGAGGTCTAAACCTCATCAACCTTAAACTTTGGAATAAGGATGTTGCTGCTAAAAATCACTAGGATCTGGCACATAAGGTGGAGAAGTTGTAGATTAGGTGGATCCATTCCAATTATATAAAAAACCAACAGCTAAATGACATACCAATTCCTAAATAGGCCTCTTGGCTGGTCAGAACACTGATTGGAGCAAGAGATATAGTGGACCTAAGTCAGACAATGACTCAAGGAAAAGGTAGCATGATCAGACAACTCTACTACCAGATGTTGAGGAAACTACCTAGAGTGGAATGGAAGATCTTCATGTTCAGAAATGAAGCAAGAGCCAAAGCTAAGTTTACTATGTGGATGTACCTTCAGAACAAACTACTTACAAGTGATAGACTTGTGCAATGGGGTATGCCAGTGGACACAGTATGTGTCATGTGTCAATTGCATAATGAGAGCAGAAACCATCTCTTTGTGGAATGTGTCTTTGCTCAAAGGATATGGAACAGGGTCCTAATGTGGCTTCAGATGCAACCACATGGTCTGAAGTCATGGAACCAGCATTGGAGATGCGCAATGGAGAATGCTAAAAGAAAGTCTCAAGCAGCTTTCGCTTTCAAGATGATATATGCCGAGATAATCCACATGATATGGTGTGAAAGAAACAACCGAGTGTTTGAGGTCAGCAGAGATGTAGAAGAAATAGCAAGAACTATAGCATGCGTATGTAATGTCAGAGCTAATGCTGGAACTATGAGGCTACTGCAGCAGTTAAAATTTTGAATAGTTGTTAGTGTTAGTTGACTTAATAGTTAGATGGTGAGGTGAGAGGTTTAACTAGATATACAGGGAGAGATAGTTACTGTATGGAGACATCTGACTGAGTTTAAAGTCAGGTGTGATTCTGTAATGACTCACTTGATGATTAGTAAAAATCCTTTAATTACCAAAAAAAAAAAAAGAATTCTTATTGAATGAAAAATAAGTATGATTAAATATTTAAAATAAAGGATCAGCTAATAGTAAGAATTTGAATCAAAAAAGTTAAACTATATTTAATATCGAGAAGAAAGTTAGTTAAACTATATTTAATATTGAGAAAAAAATTAGTTAAGCTATATTTAATGCTGAGAAGATAATTAAGTGTTTACATAAACTAATTAGTAAAGAAATTTAATTTAATTATTTTTCAAATTAATCATATAAGTAAGATTATATTCCCGATTGACAAAAACCTAAGATAAATAAATTTGTCTCTATAAGAAGAACATTAGGAAGGAAAGGAATTAGAAAATAGAGCAAAACTGTCAGGAGCCATTGATAAAAAAGCAAACTCGAAACCATAAGCATAAAATAGGAGAATAAACATATTCTAGATGAGTTGTTATCAATTATTTTTCTATTTGTATTAGTCCAACAAATGACAAGTCCCAATGTTTTTATTTTCACATTTCTAACAGATCAGAAGATTCAATTTTTCAATTTATTTTACTTGATAATCTTTGAATAATTGTGATAAAAGTACTTCTTTGTTATTCATTTGTGTTTAGTAGTAAGTACTAGGAATAAAAATAATTTCATAAACTATTTTCTCTTAAGTCCAAGAAAATATTTTTGAACAACTATTTGATTATTGTATGTATTATATAGTAGTAATAACAGCAATTTGGATCTAATGTAAAAAAATTGATAGACCCGCATGAACATATAAAATTGAACAACTTTTCTACCTTTTAATTAAACACTATTTGTGTACAAAAATATCAATACATATTCCAATAAATACTACTCCCTAAATACAAATTCTCTCATTACCTTTTGGCAAACTTTTTAACTCAACATTAACTTATAGAAGTACTTATGAAAGGACATCACGTCAGGTTCAGACAAATAATTTTAGAGAAGATGAATAGATTATGTTACAATCTGTTTATTAATTTTTTGTATCAAGTATATTTTATTAATTAATACCACAAGAAAAAAGACAATCATATAATTAACTTTAGTAATTGGAGGCAAAGCTTGAAGTCCCAATGAGGCATGTGAAGTATGAGGGGTTGGGGGCAAGTCTTATTCCTCTATTAAGTTAGCTAAATCGCATTAATTTAATATTTTTCAGGAACTTAGAGTTTTTTTTTCAATTTTGATATTTATTTTATAACATAAAAAAGGACAGCCCGGTGCAAGAAGCATCTCGTATTCACGTAGAGTCCGGTGCATTCCTCATTGTCGTCGACGTCGCATGACCTAGTTGACCCAAAGCCCAAAGGACATCGCTAAGTGATACATCTTCGCAGCACCTGGGTGAATGGAATACCGCGAACTGTGAGCCTCCTAGAGAATCAATTCACGCAAACCATCTACATTAGGCACACATAGCCTCCCCTGTATCGGTAATACACCGTCATCTTCAGTAGTGACTTCCTTGGCATCACCGAGCTGAATCGTGTCCTTAAGGACAAGTAGATGGGGGTCATCATACTAACGCTCCCTGATACGATCATAAAGAGAAGACTGAGAAACCACACAAGCCAACACTCCGCTCGGCTCAAAAACATCCAATCTGACAAACTGGTTGGTCAAGGCCTGTACATCCTAGGCTAAAGGCCTCTCTGCTACCTGTAAATATGCTAAACTGCACACACTCTCTGCCTTGCGACTTAAGGCATCGGCCACCACATTGGCCTTCCCGGGATGATATAGAATGGTGATGTCATAATCCATAAGCAGCTCTAACCATCTCTGTTGCCGCAAGTTAAGATCCTTCTGTTTAAACAGATGCTGTAGACTCCGGTGATCGGTGAAAACCTCACAAGGAACACCATACAAATAGTGCCGCCAGATCTTCAAGGCATGAACAATAGCTGCTAACTCAAGGTCGTGGACAGGATAGTTCTTCTCATGCACCTTCAGCTGTCTGGACGCGTAGGCAATCAGCCTACAGTCCTGCATCAACACCGCACCGAGACCAATGCGCGACGCATCACAATATACCGTATAGGACCCCGATTCAGTAGGCAAGACTAACACTGGGGTTGTAGTTAAAGCAGTATTGAGCTTTTGAAAGCTCTCCTCACAAACCTCGGTCCATCTTAATGGAGCACCCTTCTGGGTCAATCTGATCATAGGTGATGCAATAGACAAGAAACCCTCTATAAATCGACGGTAATACCCCGCCAAGCCAAGAAAACTCCGGATCTCCATAGTTGAGGATGGTCTGGGCCAACCCTACACTGCTTCAATCTTTTTCAAGTCTACCTTGATCCCCTCACTCGATACCACATGACCCAAAAATGCCACTGAATCTAGCCAGAATTCACACTTCAAAAATTTTGCATACAACTTCTTTTCTCTTAAGGTCTGAAGCACAGTCCTCAGGTGCTGCTCATGATCCTCCCCACTCCGGAAATACACCAGAATGTCGTCAATAAACACAATGACTAAAGAGTCAAGATAGGGCTGAAATACATTGTTCATCAAGTGCATGAATGCTGATGCGGCGCTGGTCAACCCAAAAGACATCACGAGGAACTCATAATGACCATATCGAGTCCTGAAAGCAGTTTTCGGGATATCTGGCTCCCGAATCTTACACTGACGAGTGTCACCACACTCAAAATAAGCTCTCGGAGGACGTGGCTGCTGCGAGTGGCTCGGGCCTGATCGATTGGACTGACCACTAAAAGCACCCCGTACAGGAGCCTTGCTTGCACCTGCAGGCTCGCAGATGCAACAGCCTCCACACACCTGCGACAAAGCTCCAGGCCGAGCCCCAAATTCGCTTCTGCGCCTTGCCAAACTCACCTGCGGTTGTGCACCTGTGAGAATAGTTCCGCAGGTGCGACTGCACCAGAAAGCAGAAAATATCAGCTTTTTCCTTAAGTCCAAATTTGATCTGTTAACCATCCGAAACTCACTCGATGCCCCCGGGACCTCAACCAAACATACGAACAAGTCCTAAAATATTATACGGACTTAGTCGAGCCCTTAAATCACAACTTTAAACTTCTACATCCGACGCCGAAACCTATCAGATCAAGTCCGATTGACTTCAAATTTTGCAGACAAGTCATAATTGACATTACAGACCTACTCCAACTTCCGGAATCGAAATCCGACCCTATATCAGAGGTCCACTCCTGGTCAAAGTTTCCAAAATTCATCAAATTTCCAACTTTCGCCAATTGACGCTAAAATAACCTACGGACCTTCAATTCAACATCCGGACACGCTCCTAAGACCAAAATCACCCTATGAAGCTATTGGAATCGTCAAAACTTCATTTCGAGGTCGTCTTCATATACTTCAAACTACGGTCAATACTTAGAATTTAAACTTCCATTTTAGGGACTATATGTCCCATTTCACGCCGAAAACCCAAACAAAATCTCCTGGCAAGTAACGTAACCACAAAATTGAAATAAAAGGAGCAATAATTAGGGGTTCAGGGCTATTTCTCTCAAAACGGCCGGCCGGATCGTTACAATTAATCTATGTCCAACTATGTGGGAGAAGAGAGATTTCTTTAAATTAGTTGTCATGCAAAACTAATCTTATATATAAGAAAATCTAATCTATATAAAATTTCGTAATACTTATATATTTGCGATATAAAAGCCTGCATAATTATTATATAATCTTTGTACATATAGTAGTACCCCATATTATATTTTTGGTATTAAACTATGCATAAGTTATGTGGAGGTCAATACCGGAGACCAAAATTAAGATGTACCATTAGTTTTGGTATTCTATATATATATTGGAATCGAGAAAGTAAGTTCTGTCAGATTATATCAGAATATCTCCGTTTTACATTGAACCCACCAACTGTATAAATTTATAAGATCGCAGAAAGAAACCAAAACAAAAAAATTAATCAAACAGAAACAGCCAAAGAATTTAGTCAAAGGAATGAATATATGTATGTATATGTGTGTGCGCGCGCCTCTATCTCTTGGGATTTCAGGCAACTCCATGAGATGTTCTCCTATCCAAAAGTTTTGGATATTTGGAATAAAAGAGGAAAGAAACTTGAAGCTAGTGACCTCGTCCACGATGACTTGGCCCAGAATATGCTCTCTCTATCACTAAATTCTCTACCATTGATGAAGAAAAAGAATATTGCAATTCCTTTAGGTTTCTTGACCCTTCCACCTGCATGGAATTTGAAAGCCACACAAAAACGAGGATCATTCCCAAGGCTTTTAGAGCCGCTAGAAAAGAGTTGAAACACTTCATTTTACGTGTTATGTATTAATTTCTTGTGCGGTTTTGGGGTTTAAAGACGAGCACTTGCAAAGACAGCTACTTGCAAAATCAAAATTGCTATAGTAAAATAGAACGGAAGTACCTCCTGAAATTCTAATTGTTCTGGTTGTTTGCGTTTCAGAAAGAAATAGTTCGTCACTATATAAAGGTGACAAAGTAGCAAGGGATTGGTTACGTAGAAGTGCAAGAAAGGTATGTTTCTTGACTTTGGTTATCGTAGTACATTGACTTATGCCAAGGCGGAGAAGACCTTTTTTCATAAGTTTGAATTCTTGGTTTGAAAACGATAAACCATACTAGGATTTGAATGCGGACATGTCAAACAATGGGACATTTAACTAATATTCCTCCACGGATCTTAAGAGGATGATATAATGGGTGCACTAAGGTCAAAATATTAATTAATATTTTTGTCCAATTTTTCGGATATTAATTTTAATATTTGAAAACTAAAAAGAAGATTACAGATCAGAATATTTATAATGTAAAAGTAGGGTATACAATGGAATAAGATTAAAACTATATTCACATTCGATATTTATATCCATTCAGTAGATACATATGTTTGCATAAACGTCTTTATGACCTTACTATGATTAGTATAAATTTTTTTAAAGGATTTGCGGTTAGCTCAGCTACAAGAAATAGCTTTTTCAAGTGGGTCTTTCACATTGGCTTTTTAAGACCAAAGAATGATCAATAACCTATAAAGACTTTCATGACCTTATCCCATGAACTCATTCGTTGAGCCGGGTTTCCTTTCTTCCTATCCTATCTACTTTTCAAACGCACAACTCATATTTTCCAGCGCCACACACAAATTGGTTGTCTCACTTTTCCCTCTCTTTCTTTGTAGCATGGATTCCTATTGAAAAAGGTCCTTGTCACGACATTCTTGCCTTTTACAAAGTCCAATTCTCAATAAGCTGTACACTTTTTTTCACCAGCCACTACAGAAGCCGGTGATCTCAAGTCAGATGTGTGAACTTTGACGACGTGTTAAGACAAAATTTAAAATTCAACCAATACGACTAACAAATCCACGGAAGCGAGATATGCAGGAATCTTTACACAAATAGCCGATCATATTAATTATTTACTTTTTTTAGCCATTTACATAAATTATACATTAATTATATATAATTATACACATATAATACATAAATTATGCATATCTTGTAAATTCACCGGCTATTTTTAGTTTAAATGGCAGAGTGAGTGGCTATTTTATATGTTTTGTGGGCCACTGTGCAGCGTGTTCAAATCAAAGTTTTCGAACACCAATTGTGCGATTTCAACTTTTAACGGGGTCAACAGTCTACATATAATGCACGCTGTTTGAAAAATGCCGTTGCGAAACGTAAAATATTAGCATGCGCAAGACTGATTTGGAGCAAACCATCTCGGCTTTAGTTTCGGGCAAGGTGGAGATTGAAACATTACATGTTGTCCACCTACTACAATTAATAACTTCAATGGCCCTTAAAATAAGTACTTGTTCGAGAAATTGAAGGTGCTTTGTTCCACTCAACGATTAAACTTTTCATACTTAATAGTAGTACTAGATATATCAGGAAAGTGCCGAAAATTCTCTCGTTCTTCCCTTTCCTGAATGATTTTCCAACTAATTTTGAAGTTTATCGTTCATTTATTATACCTTTCAAAGATACAATTTGCATTTCAAGTTTTGTGATTGTAACAAATGGTTTACCCCTAAGCTCAGCAAACCTACAGAAACCAGCCTGTGTAAAAGTAGTGTCGCACAAAGGAACCATTCCCAGTTGCTGATGAACTTGATTTTTTATCGTTTAGCAAGAACGCATCATACTTCCAGATACTAGTTCTCAAAGCTAATATTTAAAGAGAACAGTTTTTCACCTCGTCGACCCACTTTATTGCTTTACAAAGTGACAGAGATACGGTCTTCAGTAGCAGTTACAGCGTGTGAATAGAGGGTTTAAACTCCCCTAAAAAAAATCTCAGATCCTTCACCATCCATCAGGTGCACGTATGTGCATCCAACACTGAAAGCAACCACCTAAGAGAAAAGAGACAGCAGTCAGACTAACTACAATAATCATCTGATTGCATCAAAATGCAATAGAAAGTGTAGAACAATAACAGCAGGCAATATTCAGATACAGCAGATTTAAATGAGAGCATTTCAAAGGTGCACGATACCTAGAAGGAAGTAGCTAATCTACCTCAAGTATCAACCAAAAACTTCCGGGTACCTAACAAATCACATTATTTTTGCCCAAAAATCTGCAGGAGAATCATAGAAAATTATTATTCACAATCAAAGAGAAATAGAGTCATATGTGACTTCAAGCAAAGAGGAAAAACAAATGTATACCTACAAGAATTGGGATGTATACCTACAAGAATTGGAAGCAACACAGCCAAAACAGAGGTACCTACCATGATCTCCAGCTCAGTCAGCTTAACCTGGGGAGACGTCTTTCAGACCCAATATACCCCCACTCTGTATGATTAGCATTTCAACTCTCTGTTTTGAAGCATAAAAAAGGAATCGGTGAAAGATGTAAGTACTTGAAGTTACATATGAAAATGAAATGAAGACACACAATTTGACAAATGGGATGTGGATTACAAATAACGGTCTCTATCAGATCTTGCATTACAATGACCGCAGAAGTTTACAAAATCCTCGATAAAAAAGGACATACCTCAGAGCTTCAGAAATCTTAACAGGAAGAATCGTAGAGGTCATGACAGATCTAGGTCTTTTCGAGGCATATGAGGAGGGGAAGAAGAGAAATCAAGAAAAAGGATAACAACAACAACAACAACCCAGTAAAATCCCACAAGTGGGGTCTGGGGAGGGTAGAGTGTACGCAGACCTTACCCCTATCCCAAGGGGGTAGAGAGGTTGTTTCCAATAGACCCTCGGCTCAAGGAGACAAAAAAGACAATATATCAGTACCGAAACCATAGAAATAATAACAGCATCATAAGTACCAGAAAATAGATGAAAAGCAATAACAATTACACGTAAGTAAGGCTTAGTACTATGAAAAGTGGAAGAATAGTGTGAAAAATCAAGAAAAGGAGAACATACATATTCAATAAGTGAATTGCCAGGGAAGTCAAAAGCAAGATTGCCAAAATAGAGGGTTACAACTTGGAAGACACGGACATCACAGATAACGGGACTCTTCTAACTTCATGTGAAACCAATAAAAAATCACATGATCCTCTGTTAGACCAGGTGTGACTTCTTATACCAGAGGTCCTTTGCAACTATATCCAATTTACAAGCGGAGCACGTGAGAAAACAGAATGCGGACTTGTAGATGTAGAGCACCTGAGACTTTTACTTGGCAAAGAAGGCATGTCACGCATCACTCCATCACAGAGGCTATACAAAAGCTGCCCCCATAGTTCTCACAGAATGCGGACTTGTAGACGTAGAGCACCTGAGACTTTTACTTGGCAAAGAAGGCATGCCACGCATCACTCCATCATAGAGGCTATACAAAAGCTGCCACCATAGTTCTCACTAACCGATGCCTACAAATTGAGATAAAAACTTGATAACAGAATATAAACTTGACTTTACTAGTGAAATAGAACGCGATGCATCTAAACCGATGGTTTCAAAAACTTTATCAGGCTAGCTCCCGAATTCACTGTTAAAACTTATTCTACACGCTATAATGATGGATACACCTATCTCAACAAGATGGTACCTGAAAATGAGGAAGCATGTTGTTGTACACTTCTATGAAAATTTTTGACCTTGCAGTCAACCTGATGTCACAATTTCAATAACGTTAGACCGGCCCTTCATTCATAATAAAAATAAAATGCATTAGCCCTGTTGCACTTTCCAACCATGCTTACTTGTGCTGCTACTCGCAGTAAAATAGGTAAATATTATCAAAACAATGTAAAAAAATTCCAAAACATCCAAAGCAGTAGCGGAATTAGGTGGAGGGGAGGGGGTTCTCAACAGATTCCTCATTGTTGAAAATTTATACTTTGTGAATAGGGTAAAAACGATTTTTTTGGGTTATATATAAGCAATAAAGGGGCACCCAAGGGTGTGGCCTAGTGGTTAATGAAGTGGGTTAGAACCATGAGGTCTAAGGTTCAATTCCCAGTGGAGACAAAAAAACACTAGGTGATTTCTTCCCATCTATCCAAGCCTTGGTGGATAGAGTTACCCGGTACCTTTTGCTAGTGGGAGATAGCAGGTATCCCGTGGAATTAGTCGAGGTGTGCGCAAACTGAACCGGATACCACGGTTATCAAAAAAATAAGCAACAAAAGGGATCCAAAAGTTGCTTTAGGTCTCAAATTCAAAAATCAACAGTCACATCGTATCTTTTGAATCCCTTATATATAAATCTCTGCCTCCACTACCCATTGATCCAAACAACAAAGATCATCTTATGAGGCGTATGAAGGCCTATGTCATCATTGTGCTAGACAATGTATTTGCCAAAAGCACCTGAAAAAGGACAGAGAAGAAAGAAGTCGAAAAGACTCAAGAGTCCCTTCAGTTATTATCTAAGAACTTCGTCACCAGCTGTTGTGGGGAATGTCGCCAAGCGAAAGGTTAACGACAGGAGAAGCCTATATGAATCTTCGAAGACCTAATACTCTATCCTTAGTTTCTCTTGGACAGTACAGCCCTTCCTCCCATATTTATACTTAACCTTTCCAAAAATAACAGCAATATATTTCTTTTTTACTATAAAAGGGCAAGACCACAAGTCTGCCATTCTGTGTCCTTCAAAATTTTACTTGAAAGCTACATTAAGCGGCTGTCTAACTTTCTCATCATCTTGGATTCTGCATGTTTTACAATAACATCAAGAAAGAAAATTTAAGATGACGCTGAGGAAGAGAAATACAAAAGCAAGTGCCAATAAAAGAAATGTGCTGAAGAGAATGAACATATATACTGCAGATAACTCAGATTTATGCATCGGTAGTCTCTGGTATATACCTTCTTAAAAGGCAAGAACAAATGTAAACCTCTTCAATATCTGTTGAAATTTTTAATTTTAAATACTGCTTGATGAGCTCGCATAAGCAACTAACAGCCTCAGCCCATCCATCAGTGCCCACATCCGGCAGAATATAAATCTGAGACATAGTCCTCTGCAATACAGAAGATAACTGTTTTTTTGCCCCTGCTCTTTGATACATCTCTGCCAAAATCCACAAAATCTGACAGTTGCTGGCTTTGAATATGTCAATCCATTCTGGTGGATCTCCAACCCACAAGTCAATGCTTGAAATAGAAGGACCTGTACTGCTCTGATTATTAGCACATACCAAGGAAGCATCTAGTGATGATTCAGTGTTCCTGTGTGCAGGAAGGAGTTCAAGAATATCTGTCTTCAAGTCCTCAGGCAATTCTTGGAAAACCGAGGTGTCTACTTGACTTAGAGAAGAGGGCATTAGACCGCTGTCTCCTGAGACAGGAGCATTACTAATCAAGACCAGATTTGGTACACTAGCATCAGAAACTGGCTCACTTTTCATACCAACAAAAAGCTTATTAGGACAAGAGACCACCACTTGGATTTCCTCTTCATTATACTGCTGCTCCTGTAATAGCCACCAGAAATCAACACTATTAAGTCGTAGAAACAAGATAACAATCACTGAAATTAAACTAGGAAATACTAAGCCAGCCCAAGAAAAGAAAAATGGAGAAGATACCTCACATGCAGCAAAAGCTTCACCTGATGCAGCAGGGCAAGCAAAAGATATGTTTTCTTTTTCTGATACACCAAATTTAAAAGATATGAGAATTGAGGCAAAAGCTTATAACAACATGAAATATACATAAGCTAATCGTTGTAAACAAACTTCTGTAATTTTAGGGAATGTATATTCACCTTTGCTTCTCTTTTCAGTAATAAAATGAGCCAATTTTCCATCATACATGTCATTAATTTCTGAAAAGACCTCAGGAGGAAGAGACTCTATAACTCCTATATCAAGCTCATTCATAGGAGGAAGAGTTCCTCTCTGTCCAGAACCAGCAGTAACGGAGGGTGATGCTGCAGTAATTTCAATAAAAGGTGTACTTGAATCGCCCTGCAACTGAACCTGACGTTCATCAACACCATTTTTACCATTATCTGCAGTATCAGAGAAGTAGATTGAATCCAAATAGTCCAGCATGTCATCAGTGGAGCATGAATTCAATACATCAGCATGTCATCAATGGAGCATGAATTTAATACATTTTTGGTGATACATTTTAGTTAATAATTTGTTGAAAACACAGAAACAGATGTTGGAATAAGTTGAAATGATGCAACATAAAACTATCATCCTCAACTATTTAATAGAAGCATTAAATAATAGATTTCACATCCATCAGTGCTGCAGCGATAAAAATCCTATTAAGTTTCTCTTGTGTGGCCAGAGAAAGGAGCAAAACAATCCAAGACAAAAAATTACGATGTCCTCAAGTATTTCTGGGACACGCAAATTAAAGAGATTCCTATAAAAACCTTTCATGAGCTAGAACACAGCCAATGCAACCACCATGGAATCACAGTACCAGTTTAATTAACAATACTTCAATCATACAATAATAGGCATGATCAGAGGCAATAAATATTTGGACAGAACCAAAAGCAATTAGGGAAGTCAAACCTGCATCAGCACCTTTTTCATGACTACTGCTTCTGTTGTGGCCGGTCTTAGTAGAGGCAGCAGTGAGCCAAGATCTGATGGAATATCTCTCTTTCCCTGGATATACGTCAATGAAAGTAGTAAAAACCAGTTCATAAATGGCATACTGTCATCATCAAAACATCATAACTGGCCTAGAGATAGATATATCAAACACAAAGAAATCACAAGCATTTTTACAGGAAAGGGAAAGTAACTAGAAAGACGATTCTTGTCAGAACAAAAACCTTGCTTGGAACTATCCGCAGTTTCAAGCTTTGAGACCTGCAATCCCATGCCTCTTATGTCCTCCACATCTGCACAGCAACAGTTAAAGCGGCAATCATATTAGAAGCAGAAAACAGGGTAACCTACAAGTCATAGCATTTGGCTTATTTCTGAAACAAAGAAATGATTGATTTTCTTTCTCTTACATTGAACAAAAAACCAATATGAACTCATAGAATACTATCTTTTCGCATTTCATATGGCAAAAAAAGCTTATTAAAGAATTACAGTCTAAAACTATTTGTTTGACTCTCATTGCAAATGGATAATCACTCTGGCTCAGATGTGTCAAGATGGAACACAAAACCAGGAAGCAACAAGAAGGATAAACCAGACAAAAATCACAATGAAAGCCCATAACTTTGAATGCGAAGCTAATTAGTCCCGAGAACATAGCTAAAGACGCTATTTATACTGAATGACACTGAGATCAACAAAAATTTCATAAGAGAATCTATTCCCATTCCGGGATTCACCCTAGAAAGATGTTAACTAAACATAATTGATTTCCAGTAGAAATATTGAGGCTTTTTTTAACCATGGATACACTCACATTCATTCTCATTTCAAATTAATACAAACAAATTGACGTAATGATTATTCTTGCATATTTATCTCTATAATTTGATTTCTCCTTTCAATCTTGCTTTAAGAAAAGGCACTAAAAACTCATACATACATATTTAATGAAACTTATTTATTTATTTCAAGGACTTAAATTACATGCACTGCCAAAGTGAAAACAAGTACACTATCATTTCATTTTATAATCAGGTTACTCACCATATATCAAATAAATAGTCACCGATCCACACTAGCTATAGATGTTTCACAGCTAACCTTATAATTATTGTTTGAACTGGTATGATTCACATTCGTTCTCCCAAGTAAATACAATCAAATTAGAGGTATACCGTACTGGTTACTCTTGCATTCATTAACCTTAATAAAAAAATTCGCTTTGATGTTGTTCTAAGAAAAAAGGGTAAGCAACTCATACATAGAGTTTCATCATATACATTTATTTCAATTATTTAAGTTATACACGCTAGCAATGTTATTAGTGTAGTTTTACCGGTTGTCGGGAGATTACTTAAATTTTATCAAGTTATCAATCGACACTTAATAAAGTAAATTACGTAAGAAAACCCCAAAAAGTGTAAAAAATTTCACGTTATCAGTGCATATAACTTAAACCCTTGTTGTAGTTTTATTTTTTGGTGTTGATAGTGGTGTCTAGGCGAGCTTGCGGTTCACCTCGACTACACCCACCACACAGGCACCGAACTTTGCAAACCAAGGCATATGTTAAGAAATCACTGGTGTTTTTTGACTCCGTTGGAATTTGAACCCCGATCTTCAGGGTTTGCATGCAGTTCACTGATCACTAGGTCACAGCCATGGGTGCAAACTCAAACCTTTATTTTGAAGCGTAACATTGACTTCAGCAAAGCAGTTACCTATATGTGAAGTCATAAATAGATGTGAAACGACTCTCTCAAGCACATCAACACTATCTGTAGCCATTGGCACCTACAATAGCCACAATGCAATTAAAACTAGGAAAGAAATAGAAATTTCTCCACTTAGATAACATAGATCACAAGGTTATCACAGAAATACTAATACCGTGACAGAATGGCTCAAGTTATCACAAACGCCACAGCCCAAATACTTTACTGGCTCCCCTGCATCACTCCTCCTTTTCTTTATCTGTATTGATAGATTAGGTGCAACACAGCATGAACATCCAATCATAAAACATATTCAAAACCCCAGTAAGAATGCAATCTTGACTAGTTTCAGCTAAAAGAGCTCTGTATGATCTAAATAAAAATAATCGGCTTCATAAGGCAAGAAGAGAGAGAGAGAGAGAGAGAGAGAGAGAGAGAGAGAGAGAGAGAGAGAGAGAGAGACCTTCAAGGTAAACTTGCGGCCTTTCACTCCACACCCCTGCAAACGTAATGAAACCTCCTTGCAAAGGTTTAAAAGAAAATGCTGTACCTGAATTGAGAAGGCGTTTAGTTCCTATAAGCATTAATATAAAGGGTAAACACACAATGATTGTTTGTGGAGATCTAACGTCTTTCAGATCCTTGAACCTTACGCCCCAGTTAACGTCTGCACCAATGGATTTGCTTTCCTGCAAAAGGTTCTAGAAAGGTTTAATAAATTTGGTTTGGAACCGCATGACTGATTCAAAACAAGAACGACAAACTTTATGATGCAGATATGCAAGACGCAAAGCATGTAACTAGCTTTTGCTTCCTTCGGACAGGTACTAGAACTGCTTTTAATATCTCTATAGAAATCTTATGTAAGTGTTTATGTACTTACTATTTTCAAACCTGAACCAGAAATTCGCTCTGTAAATGTCATACACACCCCAATACTACTTGTGACTACTTATATTGGCACCAGAATGCAAGGTAGAAGCAACAACAAGCACAGGAGGCAAAAAAGTACTCATCAATCATTAAGCAAGTCTAGAATATTCAAAACAATAAGAAACAGCAAAATAAAGGAGTTAATGGGAATTCATGAATCAGTTGTGTGACTATGACACAATCCAAAAGGAAAAGTATACAAACTAAGGGGTTATACAGTAAGATAATCTGTATGGTCCTAACCTGTATCGTGCCAACCAACCGATCATCTATCCCTCTACTATAGTTCCATAGCGTACTGCCAGTTTTATAACCAAAGTCCTTCTGGAGAGTTTCCTGGAAACACAACAAATAAGTGGGAGATTCCATATACAAACAAACACACGCACTTTTTTCTTTTTGATAAAGTAATAAGTTTCAACAAGCGCTGTAATGTTAAAACAAGTCCTGAGCAATTCCAAGAGAAGATAACCACCCAGCGATCTAAAAAGTGCTGTAATGTGTTCGACATACTTTTTTTTCTCAAAAAAACATCCTCCATATGAATAAGGGATTCTTAAGCACTGATTAAATCATAGTTTTCACAAGAAGGCAAGATATTCTCACTTTATATTTGAAAACATTTTTAACGATGAGTTTAACAAAACATCGCTATTTGAAATAAACTCCAGGAGCTGAAAAAGCCAAATTAGGCATAAATGCAGCCTTAAATAAACAATGTATCTCCTATTTCATCAGCTCTGTAGCTAATGACGATTCCAACAATTCTTGACTTTACATGGGCGGGAATGTGCGCATGGAACTGGGAGGACAAGTGGCAAAGAGGACTCTTGACTCAAGGAGGCATTATGAATAACAAGCCTCGCTTTTGTTTGATAGCTATCCAGTTGAGATTGCCTGTTAAATATGAAACTTATTTCAGGAAAATGGAAAATAAATTTTCACGGAGGGCTATGGACAGAGATGGCACATAAACAAGTGACTTAACATAACATCGCTTTTTTGTTAAGGAATGGCAGTATCTGTGCAGATGGTGCGCATCTCGACCAGTCCACCGAGTAAGTGTTACCTCCATTGGCAGTATCAAATAACTCTATCTACCTTCCCCATTTCCATAGCCTAGAGGCAGATCGTAAGAATTCCACAAGTGTCATCTCATCTGGAACTTTTTTTTTTTTTTTTTTTCCATCTGGAATTCAAACCTTGGTTCCCAAGGTTACCACTCCAGCTAGGCCACCCGCTCTTTAGTACTTTTGCAGTACCTTCTTGGTACTATCTTTAATAAAATACCATTTATCAAGAACAAATATAACAGACATAAACTGAACAAGAAGACTCCATCATCTATCTTTTGTAGCAAGAAATTTAATGATTCATGAAGTCCTCTTATAGTTTTTCTTTTAAGTGCAGTAAAATAGAACGTATCTGAGAGAAACCAGATCAAAAGAGATGCAAAAAAGTGCTTGCTCTGCACAAACTATAAGCAGACAGAAAATCTACATCATGACAGCAGTCACCAAATTATTGTAGGAAGAAACAAATACTAAATGATGAAAACCTTGGAAATCATAAGCAGCTGCCCGCAAGTTGTAATTTGTCTCCTGTTCAACTTCTCTTCCAACACATGACCAATTCCGGGAAGTGCTTTTACTGGAAGTTCACGCAAGTGCTCCTCCACCTGATATAGCCAACAAGATAAATCAGCACAGTATATCACAATGGTTATTTTACTTCTCCAAAATGATCTTCAAGTCTTTGTTTTCCTCTTTTTCCACTACATATATTAGACACTAGAACATAAGATGATATGAAGAACGGAGGTTAATCAACAACGATCTAACCAAGAGAAATATCTGTTTGCTATATAGTATCAGTGATGGGGCAAAATTATGTGATCAAAAAAGCCATTCTCGGTGACTTATCCTTTGATAAAAGAATTCAAGGATTCTTTTTTCTTTTTTTCTTTTTTTCTTTTTTGATAAGTTAATAAAAAAGTTAACTTCTTTTTTACTTACAAAAAACAAGGATTCATGTTGATTTCCATCTAAAATCCAGATTTTGTAGGATATGCTTGAACAGGATGAAGACATAAACAAAGTGAAGCAAAAAGAGCCCAACATCTCATGTAGCAACAGGATGACGAGCCCTGGCAAAAAATCCACTTTTGAACAATGGAGCCTATAAAATTTGATTAACTTGCGGCATGTCCTTTTTAGAAGTACATGGCAATTCAAAATGCATTGATAAGAAGAGATTAACTTCACGTAGTTTGAGAGAAAGTAATGACATGTAACCGATATATATGTAGCTACAAAATAGAGTTTGTAATATAGTAGAAAATACAGGTATAAAGATGACAGAAATCAAATACATAAGCCCTTCCATTTCATACATAAAAAAGACAGCTAGAACAGAAGCTACCTTCTCAGCAGGGATGTAACATTGCCCATCAGGTTTTGCAGTCCTAGTGGCAAGACGTGCCATAAGCATATTCCCACCAATACCAGCACTAGCACTACAGCCTGTCGCATCGAGGATCTCCTTTCTGATCATCGAGACAAAAGCTTGAATGTCCTCTACTCCAGAATCAGTGGCATCTAAAAATGCTTCATCACAACTTACGGCCTGCATTCGGTAGCTACTGCCAATCAAGAGATACAAACATAGCAAAGTTGTTCAAAAAAGAGTTCTGAGGCCATACCTGCACTTTGTTGCAGTACTTGTGCAAGATGTTATAAAAGCGATCAGCAACCTGCAAGCCAAACAAGATTCAATAGGACCCAAATCCAAATACAGGAAGAATTTAGTTAAAAGGGGAAAAAAGAACAAGAAGAAGAGAATGAATTGCAAGACCACCTCCTCATAAGCTTCAAAGTCGTAAGAAAGTATGACTAGGTGAGGGCAATGTGACTTGGCATCTCTGACAAACATTCCAGCCTTTACTCCTATGAGACAAAATTATGAATGACAATCAAGTTTCCAACACAGAATGATGTTTACTAAAAGGTAGAATTACTGGCTGAAAGACTCACCATAACTCCTAGCAGGATAATTCGCTGACGATATTTCTGCCGTTCCACGTGGATTATCTGAATGGCAAATGGCAACAGGTTTATCCTTCAACTCAGGGCGATTTCTAGTGACCACAGACACAAAAAAGCAATCCTGAACAAATAAAGTTGAATTAGTTGTTTTAGTACAGAGAATAATCTACAGAGAAGTAAAGTAGTATATCATTCATGACAAGAGAAGTAAAGTAGTATATCATTCATGCTCGAGGAGTGAGAGAAGGGAGAGGAGCGAGAACATAGAAGCAGTAATAACAACATAAAGAGAACAAGTTAGGTTTTCAGATCATCGAAGCAGAAATTACCATATCCACATGAATAATGATCGTCTTATTTGCTGTGGCTGAAGAACTAGGGCCTGAACTTGAGCATCTAAATCCACCAGGAGAGTTTGGAAACCGTTTACGATACCGGTTTCTCCAGGTGCCAATGAAATGCAACCTAGAATGCTAAGCACATGAGGAATATGTCAGCCACTTCAGGACTATCTGCTTTTAATATTTCGCTATGCAGTTATTTATCAATATATACATACATTTATGCATATATTAGTTATGACACACATAGCTGCAGCAAATAAACAAATTCAAATTAATAGATCCACAATAAAAAGCAGGTAATCTCATCGAATCAGAAGGCCCCAACAAATCTTGATGCCAAAGGAAAAGTAAAACGAACTTGGTAGTAGAGATTGTTCATTGCGATTGTGTTTTTTTGGGGATAAATACAAGATGTTCAAGCAAGAGCAAAACCAAAATCAAGATAACAGCATACGTACCTTAAAGTAATTTTCCACAAAATTAGCATCAACTAGAGTTGAATGTTTCTGATTAGGAGACCTAGGAATCTTTAAATTTGATGGCCCCTTGTTAACAGGATCACTCGTCCAGTCGCTACAAGCTGATGCACAGTTGTGAGGACTGGAAGGTGCTGATAATGGAGCATGGCTTCCATCTCCACTTGCAGCATCACCCAGTTCCTGCATTGCCACGCTACAAGCTGACTCTTCAACTCTAGCTACATTGTAGTTGTCTTGCATTAGATCTTTAGATTCTAGATCACAAGGCTTCAAATATTCTGCAGATTGCCACTCTTCATAGGATATAGGATCTTCAATTGGTCCAGCATATGACATTGGACTCTCAACACTAGATGTGGCTTGGACAGTTGAACATGTTGCTGTATCATCAACAACGGAAATGTTTTTCGTAAAGAAAGCAGATAGCTTAGGCTGGTTATTAACTTCACTTGCAAGCTGATCAAGCTGATAAGGAACCCCTGAAGACAACACAGGACTGATGTTACTTAGAAAGAAAATTGAAAGTACTGATGTGAGTCACATAAAGAATAAGAAAATAAAATCAGCAAAGCTTACAACAAAATGATGAAATAAAACTTATGCAGCAGCCCAAGGCTCATAAAGAACTTGACAAAGGTGCATGCACCTCGCAATAAACTTTTTGTCTTAAGGCAACAAGGTCGTCTTCTTAAGATTCAAGTATGTTAGCAGTTTCATGCTTCCCTTCAATTGACTCTTGACTAGATGGAGGTAGGGCCTGAACTTGTAAACTACTGCAATGCAGACATATGATACAAACATAACTAGCTGATACGTAAAAAGAGCAGTTTCTTGTTCTCCTCTTTTTATTCCCCTTTGCCAATTCAACAAATAAAAAGAGGCCTAAGAGGAAGGATAAGCATAGATTCTCTCAATAGCTTCTGTAAATAATATCCTTTCACCCACAAAAAAAAATCAGGGAAGATCACCCATAAAAAGAGCTAACGCATAAACAAGTGGTCAACTTGCTCGTTTGCATTAAAAAGGAAGTCATGGAAATATAAACTTACAATTCAGAAGCTTATTTGCAGCGACAGAATCCAACACCCATGTGGGTTTGACTACTGGAAGTCCCCTGCTAAATGACCTATATCAAATTCAAACAAATCTTAGAATAAGAAAATTACAACTTCTATTTCAGCAGAGATACAAAAATAAGAAAGTGACAACTTGATGAACTTGATTTTACAACTGACCTCAAATTCTTGACCTTACTGTCGGGAAGAATACTACAGATTATATGCGTAACACGACGCCTAGAAAAATAATTTTCAAAACGGCCTCCATGCTTCAGCATATATCCTCGAAGTTCCTGAAAAAGTTGATGAAATCAATAAACTGCAAGGGAAACAACCCTAATCTTCTATACGAAAAGTTCTAGTGAAATATGGAAACGAATACGATAAGTCTATGCTCAAGGTATTGATTGCACTGAAGATGGATGTTTGTATAAGGGTTTACATGCAGATTGAATAACTCTTCTTACACAAGTAGAAACTCTCAAAGTCATAGAAAAGTAGACTACAAGTAATCATTTGTTTCGACAATTCAAAAGTTTGAGAAGGTTTTCTACTGAAGAGACAATATTTAACGTCATGAGATTCATGATCTTTTAATTCTTAAAATTCCAAGCAATCATATTCCATTAATCCCCGTCACAAAAATAATGACTAGGAAGAAACCGTAAAGCATTAAACCTGACTGGAAGGAACTGTATATCCGTCAACAAAAATGGAAACACCATGAAATATAGGTTTTGAAGAAATTGGACCACTATGAGAAGTGCTTGACGCCTCCGCATCAAACTGCTCGTGAAGCTTCTGATTCTTCACGGCCATGTAACTACAACAAAGTTCAATGATAAGATCAGCAAATTGGCAGGGGCAATGCACCAGCAACAAGTCACATAGCATGCACTATACACATTCAAATCTTAAGCGAGAAGAAGGAATGCATTTATGAATTAAAAATTGTAAAAATTAGAGCACTTGGCCAATAATTAACGCTTGTAAAGTAACAAAAATAATATTTCTTTGTGATCAACACATTCTACTAGTGGCTGTCTTAATGATGATCACCTTATTCGAAGTCAACTCGAAGGAAAACACTCTTCCGCCCATTAAACTGTTAAAATATTCAAGATTGTGTATAAAGATCCTAAATAATTTTCACAAGATTGTGACCTAGCACAACATTAAAATTTCGCAAGATTAGTGTAAACAAAGTTGAGTAAGAAGAAGATATTTACCTTCCAAAATTGGGGAAAGGTGAACTACTGAAGGCAGGACGAGAAGCAGAGCGAGAATTGGCGCCCCAAGCCATGCCTAGGGTCTTCTGACTCGTCTTCCTCTTCTTGTTGCTTTGATTGCTGCTGTTACTCCGAGGGTTTGAAGTAATTGAATTAGAGGTTCGTTTCGAATTGGACCCGGAATTCGCAGAGCGTGAAGGTTCCATTCTCGTCTTCGATTGCTCAGAGTTGTGGCGCAGAAATTGAAACGTTGATCTGTTGGGGGTTTCCAAAATGAGGCGGGATATATATATATATTATTTCTTGAACCCGCGGAACTAAACGCGTCTTTTATTTTTCCTTTTCCTTATTAGAGAGGGTGAGCCTTTGTGAGATTCCTTTTTTTTTTTTTTTTTTCTAATATTCAATTTTTACCTTGAAATTTATTTTTAAATTACTAAAAACTATATACTAAAACCAAATTATCTTATAAAGTTGAGATGTTACAATATCCTTAGAAAAATAGATAAATTATTACTTCAAAAGCAATTCTATAATTTGGCCCATTATTTTAAAATATAATATTTCCCGTTGAAAATTTGTACTCCAAGGAATAATAGCACTTTTGGCTTCTCAATTATTAGTAAATTCTTATTTTGGTCATTCTAATACATTGCTAAGCACATTTTAACCTTCAATCAATTGGCATGTGTACTGTCATGGGCGGCTTTTCAGCCATGCCCCATGACCTCTTGGACGCGCCCCGTGGCGTCCTGACAAGCCTCCCAACGCCTAGCGCCACGGTCGGCCCCATGGTCTTGGCAGCTCCAAGTGACAAGCGCGCAAGCGCCTCTGTCGCCCCACTGAAAGCCAGCGCCAGTACCCAACCACAGGAAGATGCCCACAGCGCCGCCCGCCCAGACAACGCCGCGCGCGGACCCTGAGCCGAATGACAAAGTTGCTGCTGACAGACTTGTTTCTACTTTGTAGAAGACTAAGTCCTTTTCTTTGTAAATATAGAATAGATTTACTTTACTTTCTTTCAGTATGAATTTACAACTTTCTTAGGTCAACTCTTGTAACTTTGGTTTATTTATTTTAAGCATTCAAATATTCAAGCAAGCAATCATTTTTCTGTACTGATGTCTCTCCCCCTCGACACCGCGTAGCTTTTGTAATAGCCTTTCATTTATACAAGCAAGCTCTTTCTACTAACAGAAATGATAATTAACGATGAATCGTATGCAATGGAGTAGTATTTCTACAAACAGTAATAGTGGGCTTAATATTGGATTCTGACGAACAGTAGAGATGATAAAGAATGATCAAAGTAAACTGCCTTGTATGATGAGAAAATAAGTCGTGCCCTTCAATGAAGGGTCTCAGCCTCTTTTATAGGCAAGTGTAAGAGTCATAATAAAAGCAAGGAACTGATTACAAGGAAAATCCCATTAATTATGGGATTTAATACCCTTAAATGATGGCATAACGGCCATAATGGTTGAGATAATTAATTCTGGCGAAATATCCGATGATTGGCGAGATGTTCGGGTTGGAGCCGGTTCTCAATCACGAAGCGTCTCCTGGCCGACTATACCGGTTGTCTTATTTCGGTTACTCCATCCCGCGCGACCGACTTGTTGATCCCAGACCGGGGCGACCCGGTCTCATATTGTACCCGAACCCGACTTCACTTGGGTGTATCCGACCCAATACAGATAGTCCCCCTCGTTTATTGGAGAGTAAGGACAAAAAACGATATGAATTATCGGATCTCGGACTCACTACCCAGACGATCGATACTTATCACAAAACGTGTAATGAAAACACAACCGCCAAAGTCGCCGATCCCCAAAAAGATTTTATATATGACGGCATCGTAATGACGCGCACAACCGTCGATGTAGGCAATCATTGCCCACCTTTTTGCAGAACCTAGTACCTTTCCACTGCATTAAATGCGTGCATTTAATGCCGCGTACCTCGTGCTTTGTGCCTCCGCTTTTTTGAAAAAGTATAAATACTTTCTTCCCCTTTAGATTAGTCTGTTTGTCTTCACGTATTAACTCACTTTGCCCTCACATATTAACTCACTTTGTCTTCACATATTAACTCACTTTGTCTCTTTTGAATCTCCTCTGAGCAGACTGTTCATCTTCTTCATCGCAAAATCTTTCTGAATCCTTCTACTTCCTTCTACTTCCATGGCTAAGACATCTAAGTCGGTTCCCCAAAGACAATCGTCCCCTGCTCACCCTGTTGAAGAGGCTGAGCCCATCGGTATTGAGGAGCCTTCTGCGGAACCTCCATTGAAGGCCTTCATACCAACGGGGTGTTATATAGGCACTGACTTTAAAGTCGAGAAGCCATCTTCTATACCCGGTCGAGGTGAACCGGTTTCAGACTATATTAGTTCCATTACCCCACAATACCTTGACAGGGTCAAGGCCGATTGTCATTGGGATGATAAAGAAGTAATAATACCTTCCCTCAACGAGTCCATAACCACATACATAGAGGGGTATATTAGTGTGTACACCTATCCATTCACATTAGGGCCTGTAGATCCTATGATTGTGGAATTTTGTAGGAGGTATCAAGTTACTTTAGCCCAAATGCATCCCTCCGTATGGCGTATAATCTACCTTTTTCGTTTCTTTATAGATAAGGTCGAGGGGGGGCC
>MCJB01028391.1:71475-106409 GCA_002018475.1 Nicotiana obtusifolia
AAGGTCGAGGGGGGGCATCCTTTCACCCTCGACCATCTACTCAGGCTGTACAGTCCCCAAATGTTCCGAGGGGGACTGATCAAATTAGCTCGCCGGGCCAGTAAGGCCCCGTTTTCGAGCATAGACGAGGACAGGGATAGGGGTTGGATGAGCCGGTATGTTCGAATAAAAACTTCTGATCTGATCCCTGCTGATAGTATGCCGTTCCCTGAGAAGTGGAACATGACGCGTAAGTATTCCTATACTTAATCCTTTCATTACTGATTTTTGATGTATAACTGATTCACAATCATGTGCAGCCGTCCGCCAGTCACCGGGTGCGATCAATGACTTGAAAGACTGGGTTAGAAAAATCGTGGCCCAAAGATCATATTCTGAACGGGCCTGGAGAGAGATATCCAAAGGTCTCTGGGAGGCCAAGAACCATGGTGAGCTTCATCTGTGCTCAAATTTCTCAGATCGATCGGTATCAATACTCAACACTGATACTTTATAACTTCCATTTTGCAGGCATATCGAAAGATGCCGAGTTGAGGTTGGCAGTTGTTAGTGGGACAGTTCCTCGTCCCCTTCCCGCATCGGTAAAGGAAGGAGGAAAGAAAAAGACAAGGGCTCACGATCATGCAGAGCCCGAAAAAAAAGAAAAGGAGGAAAATGGCGGCTCGGAAGGTCAAAACCCCTGATGCCGCTGCCGAACTGAGTGAGGACTCCGATGAGGCAGGGAGTCCTAAACATAATAAAATCCCTCAGGAAGTCCCCGGGCCTGCTGCGGAGGGAACCGGTACCTCCCTTGAGATCGGCGTCGAAAAGGAGGCAAGAACCGAAGGTCGAGCCGATGTGCAGAGTTCGGCGCAAAGGCCTTCGAATATTCTCGAAATGGTGCATTCACCATCCTTCTCGAAGACGTCCCGGGATGCTGGAACTCATAGGCCGGGCAAGGTACCGATCACAGCGGGAAATCTTGAAGAATTCTTTGATGGGGTGCCTTCATCCGATACTTTTGGCCTCGAGATCCCTCGAAGGAGTCCTCCGGCAGAATCGAGTGCGTCTCCAGCCGGTATCAAGTTGGTGGATAAATTTCCCGCACCGAGTTTGAATCCGGAAAGAAATCGGGTGATAACCCTTGTTATTCCCGAGGACGCCCGAGCATTGGGCCCGCCGGTAGGCATAGCAAGCTATCTCCACAGTTTGGTAACTCAAGAAGATCGAGCTGCCATGAACGCCGTGGACTGGGCTTGCTTGCTTAATGAATCCCAGCAAGCACTGAACAAAGTAAGGATCCTTCTATTCCCCTTCGATTATAATAAGCACTTTAACTCTTATTTCCAAATTGAAAAATCCTTTGCTTGAATTTTCGTAGTCTTCGGTGCTTAACCATGAAGTGTTCCTTCGCATCAAAGAAGGAATGGAACTAGAGTGGGAGCGACGCAGTCGGCTTGAGAACGAACTGTCAAAACTCCAGACCGATTTGTCGGGCGCAAGGAAAGAACGTGCCTCTTGCATTGAACGGTTGAAACAAATGGACACCCGGTTAGATCAGCTTCGATCTGAGCTAAGTGAGGCCAAGGCCGAAGCTAGCAGCTGGAGAATTAAGACCGAGCTCTTGACCGCAGAGACATCGGCTCTCCAGGAACGAGCCTCAATAGCTCAAGAAACAATTGCAGCTTTGACCAAGGACAACGAATATCACTGAGCTTAAGTTGAATCATCCAAGCAAGATCGGTCAGCCCTGACCAACCGGCTTCAGGAGGCGAAGTTGGAAATCGCCGCTAACAAGGCCAAAGCAGATGATTTGATAGCTCAGTATAGAGCTGATGCGGAGGTGGCCCAACAACAATCAATGGCGCTGACTGATTATACTCAATGCCAGACTCGACTTAATGTGCTCGAGGAACTTCAAGCTCGTGGCTTCGATTTATCCTCAGATATTGAAGAGGCAACGAAGAAGGAAGAAGAAATGAGGAGAAAAGTATTTCCTGAAGAATTTGAAGATGGCTCCCACTGATGATATCTTTGCTTGTCGTAGTCTGGATGGTGTAATAGCTTCATTTTGTATGATGACCTTTATGAAATATATTTTCAAGTTTGTTTTTCTTTGCATCTGAATATATTGCTTTGTCATAAATTGCGACCGAGTAGATAGCAAGCCCATCTTTGGCCTTGAAATAAACCCAAAATGGATCAACAATTTGATCAGGCCTTAGCCTTGTTTGAAGTGATAACCGACTTGGTCTTGGCCTTATTCATAGTGATTCGATCGAGCTATCGTTCGCTTCGTATTCAACCATTAAACTCATAAGAATCGAGGTCATGCCTTAGCACAATAATGGACCCTTACAAAACAAGTTTGGTCTTAACTTTTAATTCGAGGTCCTACTTTTTCAGGCTTCGATCGAATAAGAGTTTTCAAGTTGATCCGGCCTTAGCCGCGAATCGGTTTGACCGAATAAGAACTCCTCATTGAACTCGGCCTTAGCCGCGAACCGGGATTGACCACGTCGGTCTCATTTCCCTTTAAGTTGATCCGATCCTGGACGTGAATCGGTTTTGGGATTATGCCTAGTTAGGTCTTATTTCCCTTAATGTTTAAGTCGATCCGGCCTTAGCCACGAATCGGTTTGATCGAATAAGAATTTCTTATTGAACTCGGCCTTAGCCGCAAACCGGGATTGATCATGTCGATCTTAACTCCCTTTGCGTTTTGCTAGCTTCGAGAAGGCCTTACCCTACTTAACCGGTTTAAGAATTTGCCTTGTTAGGTCTTATTCCTCTTGGCCTCAATGTGCATCTTTCCTTAACATCGATCATTTGCAAGATAATAATAAAAACCCATAGGCTTGATACACAATATAGGCATCAAATGACCTTGTTAATATAAGTGTAATTATACATCTTTGTTGGTCAGAGGCGATTTAGATCGTTCTACTCGGGTACAGCTCTTTCGGCCATTTGACCCTTTACATTGATTCCTAGCGATCTTTATTTCGGCCCCTCGAAGCCGATGTGGACAAAGCGAATGTAGTTTAAATCTAACATAGTAGCACGACATATATGCTGCCTCATTAAAAACCTTGCCGAAAAACCCAGATTCGGACAAAACCGGACGAAGGGAAAAAGAGTGCAGCGCGTGCTTTCAGCCTAAATGTTTGGTGTTTGACTGATGTCGAACTGCCCTGCATATGTTAGTATTGATAAACGAAGTAAAAAGAAAGTAGAAAAGGCAGAGTAAAATACCTTAGCAGTAGTATCTTTTCAAATGGCTTACGTTCCAGTTGTTCGGCAGCTGTTCGCCATCCAAAGTCCCTGGCTTGTAAGAACCTTTACCGGTGACTTTCAGTATAGCGTAGGGACCTTCCCAGTTCGGTCCCAATTTCCCCTCATTAGGGTCTCGAGTATTGAGGGTGGTTCTTCTGAGCACCAAGTCCCCTGTATTGAAGTGTCGAAGTCGAGTTCTACGATTGTAGTACCTCTCGATTCTTTGCTTTTGAGCTGCCATCCGAACTAAAGCGGCCTCTTTCCTTTCATCCAAGAGTTCTAGGCATATGTTCATAGCCTCTTGGTTGGATTTTTCGGTCGCATATTGGAACCTGAGGCTCGGTTCGCCCACCTCGATCGGAATCAGGGCTTCGGCTCCGTAGACTAAAGAGAAAGGCGTGGATCCGGTACTATTTTTTTCAGATGTTCGATATGCCCATAAGATTTCGGGCAGCATCTCTCTCCATCTTCCTTTGGCGTCGACCAATCTTTTCTTCAGATTTTGAAGTATAGTCTTGTTGGTTGATTTGGGATGGTAAGGAGTAGATAATATTCTTTTGATTTTATTATCTTCGAAAAATTTAGTTATCCTGCTGCCGACGAACTGCTTTCCATTGTCGCACACGATCTCGGAAGGCATCCCAAATCGGCAGATGACGTGATCCCAAATGAAATCGATCACTTCTTTCTCTCTGACCTTCTCATAAGCCTGCGCTTCTACCCATTTAGAGAAATAGTCAGTTATAAAGAGTATAAATTGAGCCTTACCTAGAGCTCGAGGGAGCGGTCCTACTATGTCCATCCCCTATTTCATGAAAGGCCACGGTGACAAAACCGAGTGTAGCGTTTCGGCTGGCTGATGGATGATCGGTGCATGTCTTTGACATCCATCGCATTTGCGCACGAACTCCTTTGCGTCTTTTTCCATGTCGACCCAATAATAGCCGGCTCGGATCACCTTCCGCACCAGTGAATCTGAGCCCGAATGGTTGCCGCAAGCTCCTTCGTGTATCTCTTTCAGAATGTACTTTGTATCCCCTGGGCCGAGATATATAGCTAAGGGTCCTCCAAAAGTTCTCCTGTAAAGGGTTCCATCATCGGCCAAACAAAATCGGGCTGCCTTTGTGCGCAAAGCTCTCAATTCTTTGGGATCGTGCGGGACCTTGCCCGAGCTGAGGTATTCTATGTACTTGTTTTTCCAATCCCACATCAATCTTGTCGAGTTAACCTCGGCGTGGCCTTCTTCTACCACCGATCTCATCAACTGTACGACTTTTTCGGAGTCGATCTCTTCATCATCTACCGTCGATCCTAGGTTCGCGAGAGCGTCGGCTTCGCTATTTTGTTCCCGGGGAATGTGCTGCAAGGTCCATTCCTTGAACCTGTGTAAAGTGATTTGAAGTTTGTCTACATACCTTTGCATACGATTTTCTCTGACTTCGAAAGTTCTATTAACTTGATTGACCACAAGGAGAGAGTCGCATTTGGCCTCGATTATCTCCGCCCCAAGGTTCTTGGCCAGTTCGAGACCTGCAATCATAGCCTCATACTCGGCTTCATTGTTAGTCAATTTTACGGTTTTGATAGATTGCCTGATCGTATTTCCGGTCGGAGGTTTTAAAACGATACCTAAACCGGATCCTTTCGAATTCGAAGCCCTGTCAGTGAACAGAGTCCACACTCCCGAAGGACTCCCCGACTTAGTCATGAGTTCCTTTTCGACTTGGGGAATAAGCGACGGCATGAAGTCGGCGATAAAATCGGCCAGTACTTGTGATTTTATCGAGGTTCGAGGTCGGTACTGGATATCGTACTCGCTGATATCGATGGCCCATTTGGCCAGTCGGCCCGACAGCTCGGGCTTATGCATGACATTCCTAAGTGGGTAAGTTGTCACTACGCAAATCGGATGACTCTGAAAATATGGTTTTAATTTCCTAGAAGCACTTAACAAGGCTAGAGCCAGCTTTTCTAAGTGCGGGTACCTAGTTTCAGCTTCCCCTAATGTTCTACTAACATAATATATATGGGGAACTGGGTACCCTGTTCTTCTCAAACCAAGACCCCGCTCACTGCTATCTCCGATACAGCGAGATAAAGGTATAATAGCTCGCCCATTTTCGGCGTATGTAATAAGGGTGGACTAGAAAGGTACCTCTTAAGTTCTTCCAAAGCGTGTTGGCATTCCGTCCCCATGAAAATTCATTCTTCTTCTTTAGTAGGTTGAAGAACTGGTGGCTTCTGTCTGATGACCGGGATATGAATCGGCCTAATGCTGCGATCCGACCTGTGAGTTTCTGTACGGCCTTGACGTTGTCGACGACGTTTATATCCTCGATAGCTTTGATCTTGTCCAGGTTGATTTCTATTCCTCTGTTCGAGACCATGAACCCGAGAAATTTCCCGGAGCCTACTCCGAACGCGCATTTTTCCGGGTTCAGCTTCATGTTGTATTTCTTCAAAATGTCGAATGTTTCCTACAAATGACTAAGATGGTCCTTTGCTCGCAGGGACTTAACTAGCATATCATCAATATAAACCTCCATGGTTTTACCTAGTTGGTTTTCAAACATCTTATTTACCAGGCGCTGGTATGTAGCCCCTGCATTCTTAAGCCCGAATGGCATCACATTATAGCAATAAGTGCCATATTTAGTGATGAAGGACGTTTTTTCTTGATCGTCCTTATCCATTTGTATCTGGTTGTATCCAGAATAGGCATCGATAAAACTTAGAGTCTCGTGGCCAGTTGTAGCATCGATCATACGATCGATGTTGGGCAGCGGGAAAGAGTCTTTAGGACAGGCTCTATTTAAATCCTTATAATCTATGCACATTCTAAGCTTGTTTCCCTTTTTTGGCACTACCACTACGTTAGCTAACCATTCGGGATATTTTACTTCCCGAATGGGCCTCCTTTTCTGCTTGACCGGCCGGAATTTTGGATCGACACTCAGCTTATGTGTCGCAATCTCCGGTGGTATGCCTGTCATATCCAAATAGGACCAAGCAAAAGAGTTTTCGTTAGCCGAAAGGAAAGAGAGTAATTTACCCCTGAGCTCGGAGTTCAAACCCGAGCCCAGGTATACCTTCCGATCGGGCGCATCGTGACGGATTGAGATTTGTTCCAACTCCTCGATCGTTGATTTGGTTGCATCAGCCTCATCGGGGGCAACAAAGGATCGAGGTACCCCGAAATCGTCTTCATCTGGTTGCTCTCCCTCAAATTCATCGTTCGAGGGCGGCTTTTGTAATTGCTATTTGGCTTTCTGTTGGTGATCGATGGACCTCGATGTTGTTTCTTCTATTGCGAACATTTCCCTCGCTGCATGCTGCTCCCCATAAACGGTGGTGATCCCTTCAACCGAGGGGAACTTCAACATCTGGTGCAAAGTCAATGGTACTGCCCTGATGTCATGTATCCAGGGCCTTCCGAGCAGGGCGTTATATCTCATATCACCTTCGATTACACAGAATCTTGTTGCCCTGGAGGTACCAGCTACGTTCACCATCAATGTTATTTCTCCCTTAGTTGTTTCTGTTGCCATATTAAAACCATTGAGTATCCGGACCTCGGAGATGATTTGATTTATTAGTCCCAGCTGTTCGACGACCCAGGACCGGACTATGTTGGCTGAACTTCCAGGGTCGATAAGAACGCGTTTTTCTCGGGTATCGTGTATCATCATTGATATCACCAGTGCATCGTTATGAGGTTGTGCAAGGTCCTCAATTTCCCTGTCGCTAAAGCATAAAGTCCCTTCGGGAGTATAGTCTCGAGTTCGTTTCTCACGGGTGATGGAGATTTTCGTACGCTTCAATACCGGTACTTGGGGTGCGTCCACTCCTCCAATTATCATGTTGATAGTATGTTTCGGTTCCCTTTGTTCTGCCGGCCTGTCCCTGTTCTCATAATGAGTCTTTGCTCGGTCACTAAGAAATTCTCGAAGATGCCCGTTTTCGAGCAATCGGGCAACCTGCTCTCTCAACTGTCTGCAATCTTCGGTTCTATGGCCATGAGTGCCATGATATTTACATACGAGGTTAGGATCCCTTTTGACGGGATCGGTTTGAAGTGGTCTTGGCCATCTGGTGTCTTTGACGCGGCCAATTGCTGAGACCAAAGTTGCTGAGTCAACATTAAAGTTATATTCGGACAATCGGGGTGCTTCTTGTCGATCGTTGGTTTTCTCGAAGTTGCCCTTTGGCAACGGCCTCCTCCTTTGGTTCCCTTCGTACCTATTTTCCTGTCTCGGGACCTTGAGTCCCCTCGACATAAGCCGTCGATCTTCCGGGTACGGTCGATGTCTGTCTCGGCTTGACCTTGGTTCTTGGAAATTGTCTCTTCGGGGTCGATCAAAAACCTTAGCTGTATAAGAGGAACCCGATGCGATTCCGACCTGATCATCCTCTATTCTAATTTTCGACTGATACCGGTTGTGGATATCTGCCCATGTGATGGCCGGGTACTCGATCAAACTCTGCCTTGATGCGGCAGAACTACCGGTGTTTAACCCTTGAGTGAAAACTTGCACTGCCCAATCGTCTGTAACCGGTGGTAAATCCATCCGCTCCATTTGGAACTGGGATACGAACTCCCTTAGTGTTTCACTATCACGCTGTCTGACTTTGAATAAATCAGACTTCCTCGTTTCAACCTTAATGGCCCCTGCATGGGCTTTGACAAATGTATCTGCTAACATGGCGAATGAGTCAATGGAGTTCGGTGGTAAATTGTGATACCAAGTCATCGCTCCTTTGGATAGAGTTTCTCCGAATTTCTTCAGGAGGACGGACTCGATTTCGTCGTCCTCGAGATCGTTTCCCTTTATAGCACAAGTATAGGCTATTACGTGCTCATTCGGGTCCGAGGTTCCGTTGTACTTGGGGATATCGGGCATGCGAAATTTTTTGGGGATCGGCTTCGGAGCGGCGCTGGAAGGGAATGGTTTTTGTATGAACCTTTTGGCATCCAAACCCTTCAATATCGGAGGTGCTCCCGGTATCTGGTCTACCCTTGAGTTATACGTTTCGACTTTTTTGTCGTTGGCTTCGATTCTTTTTTCGCCTGTTTCGACCCGCTTGGTTAACTCTTCCAGCATTTTGATAATTCCGGAATTGATCCCCGCACCGCTTTCATCCGGTGTCACTACGACCGGTTCATTTTGTCCGATTGCTGCTTGAGGGGTAGCATTTTCTGCTATGTCTGGGCTCGGGGTGCGGCTTTGCAGTTGGGCTATAGCTACTTGTTGAGCTTGTAGCATGTCAAATATTACCCTGAGGCTGATTTCGCCTTCTCCGCTTTGTTGAATTCCTGAGCGGTTCTCCCCCCGGACGCTATGTGTTGAGCCGGATGCTTGGTCGGCTTCGACCGCCACTTGAGAATTGACATCGACTGGGACTTCATGTCCGGGCAAATTGTTGTTTTCCATTTGGCTGTTGATCTCGTTACTGAGGGGGAGTGATTGTGCCATGATTAATCTGTGTCCTGAAAAACAGAGAATTCTGCAAAGAGCAAGTGTAAAATTATGTTTTTAAGAAAAAATGTATCAAAAATTTACTAATATCCTTAGCCCCACGGTGGGCGCCAAACTGTTTACCCTTAAAATCGGATAACAATTGAATTTGTTCGTAGAGCTAAGGATCCGTAAATTAGTTTGATACCAAATAAAAATATGGCGTAAGTAATTAGAGTATTATAAGAAAGATAGAGCAATCAAACCATAAACAAATGATAATTAACGATGAATCGTATGCAATGGAGTAGTATTTCTACAAACAGTAATAGTGGGCTTAATATTGGATTCTGACGAACAGTAGAGATGATAAAGAATGATCAAAGTAAACTGCCTTGTATGATGAGAAAATAAGTCGTGCCCTTCAATGAAGGGTCTCAGCCTCTTTTATAGGCAAGTGTAAGAGTCATAATAAAAGCAGGAAACTGATTACAAGGAAAATCCCATTAATTATGGGATTTAATACCCTTAAATGATGGCATAACGGCCATAATGGTTGAGATAATTAATTCTGGCAAAATATCTGATGATTGGCGAGATGTTCGGGTTGGAGCCGGTTCTCAATCATGAAGCGTCTCCTGGCCGACTATACCGGTTGTCTTATTTCGGTTACTCCATCCCGCGCGACCGACTTGTTGATCCCAGACCGGGGCGACCCGGTCTCATATTGTACCCGAACCCGACTTCACTTGGGTGTATCCGACCCAATACAATTATAGCGTAGGTTTGCCAAGAAAGTCGTGTCATTTACAATGATAACTAAGCTCACTATTTAATTGCACTTAGGGAACAAGGTCTTAGGATCATGTCCTTCTTTAATGTAAATTATGAAGGCCATTGAAGAGGGTATAACGGTAAGCATAAATTTTTTGTAACGGGCAGCGCACTAAATACTGTGAAATATTCTCCATTAAATGCTACCGAGCGAATAGTATTTATTGCATCTTTATGAGCGTTATCCTTTCCGGTGACAGAAGAGGACAGCTGCCTTCGGTTTTAGCTATCCCCCGTCTTAGGTTCCACGTGTTCCTATTTTGGACGGCCACGTAGCATAGCATATTTTACCCTATACAGATAGTCCCCCTGCTTTCCGGTGACATAACTTTGTGTCACTAAAGAGTTGGTATGAGCATTCTTTTTTGCGGGAATTATTATGATTCCTTCTGAAAAGCTTCTAACGGTTGATTAGACGCATGTCTCTCCGCATTTAATACCCCGAACATGCGTCAACCCATGATTCAGCATAACTTTTGCCGATAATCGAGGTAATCATGGCCACGAACTTAGCCGCCTAAACCTTTACTTATATGCATCAACCTCTTTCATTCATATTTCATAACTCTCCAAACTCTCCTTATTCGACTTGCATCCTGTTCTTCAATCTTTCCCCAATTATTTTCAAGCGAAAAAAATCTTTTTCTTCTTCCATATAATGGCTTCTTCCTCAAATAATACCAGTTCTTCAAAGAACAAGAACAAAGTCGAGGACTCTGCTCCTCCAACAGTGGGCACCATCATTCCTAGAAGTCTTGTTACAACAAAAGATTTTGAAGAGAAATTTCCTTCTGCTAGCTCTCGTACGTGGGCCGTCAGTATGTATCCTTTTTCCATTCGTCCTTCTAGCATTCCTGATGTGAAAGAAGACTGTCGCTGCCAGGACCTAACCATTTTCGCTCTGATATGATAGAGCGAGTAACCCTACCCAAGGAGGGTTTTACATACTTTTATGCGTATCCCTTTATTTTGAGTGTGTTTTCCTTGAGTGGAGAACTTGACTCCGTTATTGCGAAGTTCTACCTCTGATACCAAGTGTGTTTGGCACAAGTAAGTCCTTCTATGTGGAGGACGGTTGCTTGCCTTCAGCGTTTGTGCCAAGAGACGGGAGAGGAGCTAACCTTAGCTCATGTGATGAATCTCTATTCCCCCAAGATCTTCTGCGGGAGAATGATAAATTTTAGCAAGCACGGCCACCATGCTCGACTATCTAGCATGGATGACGACAACAACTGTGGATGGATGGAGCGGTTCGTTGCTGTTGCCATCAGTGATATCATTCCGGCAACGGCTTCATCCTTTCCGAAATCATATAACCGCACTCGTAAGCTCCTTGTTTAATATCCCTTTTGAAAATTTCTTTATATTTGTACTGATCCTCCACCTTTTGCCTGTTTCAGTAACTCGGTGGGTTCCACTTAGGGTCAAATGCCTGGCCCGGTGGGTCTAGAAAATCTTGGACGTTACTACGTCCGACACCCGTACATGAAAAGAACTGGCCCTTAAATATGGGTGGAAGGCCAAAAATCATTGTAACTCAAACTTGTATTGCTTTTGCTTTTCACTATAGGAAATAAATTGACTCCTTCTCCTTTTTTCCTGAAATCAGGTCTACCTGCAGGCTCGGTTGCCGTCCCCGAGAATGACGTTTTAGTTGATCTTACTGACGCGGCGAGGCTGCTTTAGGAGGCGCTTACTCAAACAGGTGTCTCGGGGCCTGCTTCGGGCACAAAATTTTCTTCATGGAGCCCCCGACCGGAGGACAAATAATAAATAAAAAAAACGCTCCTTCACGACCAGGGAAAAGAATAAGAGGGCGAAGATTGTTGCCCCCGAATCGTCTCCACTAGTTGCGGTGACTAACCCTCCTCCGGGGCCGGTCATAGACACTGTAATGATCGATGATGATGGAAAAGCTAGTGATAAGGAAGTTTCTCTACATAGAAGGTGACGATCCACATCAACTCAACAGAATGCTCAACCGTTTAAGTTAGTCACACCATCCGAGGACGATATCTCGGTGCTCTAGGGGAATGATATGGTGGAAAATGCCAACTCCCGCTACCATGTCCTAGTCTCCACGCTCGGTACTTTGGGGCTGAGTACCAGGTCCCTTCTGTCCCCGACTGATGAGCAACCAACAACCAGCACTGTGTTTGCTGCAGCTACTTCTCACTCTTCAATTCCATCAGCTTCATCTCCATCTTCACCAACACCATCAACTGCTATATCATTTCCATCGATCGCATCTGCCCGAGAAGAGGGTGTTCTTCTCCCCCAGTCCTTAGTTCATGGAAATTTGGGACAAAACTATGCGCCCCCCCCCCTCCTTTGGAAGATCCACAAAGAAGGAGGAGCGTTACTCTCTCGGTTTCCACCGGATGCAATTTGCTGTCCCGGCCGGTGGAACTTGCTAACTATCTGAAGCCTTTGGCTTCAAAGAAAGATTGGGAAAAGATACAGCCTCTCTCGGGAGAGTGCTTGTTGAACAATGCCATGCACAACGCCGCAGCGGTACATTCCTTACTTCCTTTGTTATTCCTTTTATTTTGGCCTAAAAACATCCTGAGTTTGCCTTTTTCGCTTTGTAGGCCAACTTCCTCACTTCCGAGGGCCTCCAGTGGTTGATTCGGGAAAAGGAAGAACTTACCTCCACACAGGATCAACTTTTGGCCGAGTGGGAGCAAACAGCCGCTCGCCTCTCTGAATTGGAAACCAAAGCTGCTAAGGCCATTGTATTGGAGGCTCGTTTGCAGCAAAGCAAGCAAGAAATGGTAACCCTTAGCTACATGTGCCGAAATTTGTTATAAACGAAGTCTTTTCCTGTTCCTCCATGTTCATCTTAATCTGGTTGTACCCGGAATAAGCATCAAGGAAACTCATTAACTCGTGCCTGGCCGTAGCATCAATCATTTGATCGATGTTTGGCAGTGGGAACGAGTCTGTCGGACACGCCTTATTCATGTCTTTATAATCTACACACATAGAAAATTTATTGCTCTTCTTAGGAACTACTACTACATTAGCTAGCCAGTATGGATACTTTACTTCTCGGATTGAACCGATATTGAGTAAGCGAGTTACCTCTTCTTTGACGAATTTGTTCCTAGCCTCCGTAATAGGGCGTTTCTTTTGTCTTACCGGAGGGATGTTGGGATCCAAACTTAGCTTGTGTACGGCCACCACCGTTGGGATACCTGTCATGTCAACATGCGACCAAGCAAAATAATCAGCATTAAATTTAAGAAATTCAATAAAGTCAGACCTGAGCTCGGGGTGCAGTTTGTCCCCAAATGCAATTTCCTATATAAGAACTCTTCAAGTAATGCAACTTGCTCGAGCTCTTCCGCTGTGGATTTAGTTGCATCCGTTTCTTCTGGTACTTGGAAATACCTTGGCACCTAATAAGATTCCGATGCCTCTTCCCATGGGCTAACCTCATTCGATTCGGGAGCGGGCGTCAGTTCTTGTAATTTCTATGTCGCGTGCTCCTTCCCTTTGCTACTGGAAATTGAAATCGCATTCACTTCCCTTGCTGCCAGTTGATCGCCCCTTATCAGTTTAATTCCTTCGAGCGTTGGAAATTTCAGCAACTGATGATACGTTGACAGTACAGCTCTCATCTCGTGCAACTATCGTCTTCCCAGAATAATATTATATCCCATGTCACCATCTATCACTTCAAAAAGAGTTGTTTTCATCACCCCTTCGGCGTTCGTGGGCAACAAAATTTTCCCTCGGGTTGTCACACTCACAAGGTTGAATCTGGCGAGGAGTTTTGTGGCTGGAATGATGCTTCTAGTGAGTTTAGCTTGCTCTAATACTCTTCATTGTATGACATTGACCGAACTTCCTAGATCCACTAGAATGTGTTTGATTTTAAAGTCTAGCACATTTAAAGAAATTACCAATGCGTCGTTGTGCGATAGCAACAATCCGTCTAGGTCCTCCCCCGTGAAAGTGATGTCGTCTTCAGCAACCTCCCAGAGCCTCTTGCTATGGGTTATCGATACCTTCGTCTTTTGTGCTACCGAGAAGGTGACCCGTTGATTTCATTTCCCCCGAAGATCATGTTAATCGTCTGTCGAGGAGGATCTTCTCCTGCCTCCAAGGGTTCCACGTTATCCCGGTTGCGACCGTAGTTGTTTTTGGCCCGATCAGTTAAGAATTCTCTGAGATGCCTATTCTTCAACAATGTTACCACTTCTTCCTGGAGATGTCGGTAGACCCCAGTCCGGTGGCCATTCGTCCTGTGATATTCACACCACAAGTTAGGATCCCTCTGGTTGGGATCGAATCTCATCAGTTTCGGAAACTGTGCTTCTTTGATGTTTCTCATGGCTGACACCAACTTTATTGCACTAATGTTAAAATTATATTCTGAAAACTTGGGGTAGGAAGGATCCCGTGTCCTCGACGCTTCTTTGTCCTGCAATGATCTATTATTCCGACCGCGATCAGTCCTTCTGTCGACGGCGAAGCTGTTCGCTGACCCGAAGCCTCTGCCACGACCTTGGTCCATTCGTAGGGAAAAAACCGGCCCCTTGAAAACCGTTTGTCCGTGTTGAAATCGTCGTTTGATTTTTCTCTGTTCTTTTCCCGTCCTTTTGTCTACGATGGGAAGCCAACCTAATCATCTTCGATCCTTATATTCGACTTTTACCGGTTATGGACATCCACCTAAGTCGTTGCTTGAAACTCAAGCAGGCTTTCCTTTAATTTCCAGGAAGCGTCTGAACTTCTATGATTCAGTCCATTGGTGAATGCTTCAGCTGTCTATTTATCCGGAATAACTGGGAGCAACATTCTCTCCTTTTGGAATTGGGTAACGAATTCTTGCAGCAACTCAGATTCTCCTTGTGCAATTCTGATTATGTAGGCCTTTTAGGCCTGCACTTTTCTGGCCCCGGCATGAGCCATAATAAAAGAATCCGCGAGCATCTCAAAGGAATCTATGGAATAATCGGGTAACACTGAATACCACATCAAGGCTCCCCTCGTAAGAGTCTCTCCAAATTTCTTCAGCAAAACAGATTCAATTTCTCGAGGAGCTAAATTATTACCCTTCACCGTCGTTGTATAGGTAGTAATATGCTCCTGAGGGTTTGAAGTTCCGTTATACTTTGGCACATCAGGCATTTTAAACCGCTTCGGGATAAATTCTGGTGTCGCGCTTGGCTTGTACAACAACTGAAATATACTTCTTTAAGTCCGGACCTTTCATCACCGGTGGTGCGCCCGGGACTTGGTCCATGCGGGCATTCACTTCCCTCATAAAATCGTAAGAGTTCATTCTTGAAAGGATCCTTTTCGTAATTGGGGCCGGATCTGCTTCCCCCAGCAATAACGGAGCCAACTTCGCCCCTCAGGGTGTTATTGTCGACCCTCTGCTTTGTTTGATTCGCCGGAGTGCTGAGAGGAACCGGACCTCGTCTATTCGCGTTATTCAAAGCCCCCGACAACGCCTGCTTCAACTCCATCATAACCTTATCCTGTCGTGTGAGGTGGCCTAGAATGATGCATGTTGTTCTTGTAGGATCCTTACCACATCACAACATGCTCATCTTCAGTATCATCGGGAGTTGCTACTCGCACATGTTGAGAGCACCGCCTGTCGTGGACCGGCATGGCATTGTTTCCCTCATTGTGGGTGTCACTGACTGAATCCTCGAGATGAGGCTGGTCTCCTTGAACCTCGGGATTCTGTGTGTTGTTAACACCGTTTTCTGCCATTTCTTATGATTGTTTGCTAAGATGAATAACCAAAACATGTTAGTAAAAAAGGCAAGGATCAAATTAATTATTCGCCTATCTAGGCCTCACAGTGTGCGTCAAACTGTTTTTCCGTAAAATGATACAGTTAAATTTATACATGATTTCTAAACAAGTGAATTAGTTTGATCCTGAAATAATGAAATAATGAAGGAAATGCACAATACTTAGCCTTGAAATGAAGATAAAATCACGAAGAATAATGATTCGGGAGTAGAGCTTTCGTACATAATAGTGATGAAAACAGTGAGCAAGAAAGTAAAATTGTATAATGCTTTTTATTGATTATAGCTTAGGTTTGCTAAGAAAGTCGTGTCCTTTACAATGATAATTGATCTCACTATTTATAGTTGCACCTAAGGAACAAGGTCCTAGGATCATGTCATTCTTTAATGTAAATTATGAGGGCCATTGAAGACGGTGTAACGGTGAGCATAAATTCTCTATAACGGGCAGCGCGCTAAATGCTATAAAATATTCTCCATTAAATGCTACCGGACGAAGAGTATTTATTGCATCTTTATGAGCACTATCCTTTCCGGTGACAGACGGGACAATTGCCTTTGATTTTAGCTATCCCCCGTCTTAGGTTCCACGTGTCCCTCTTTTGGACGGCCACATAGCATAACATATTTTACTCTATACAAAAACTTTATTGAATCGTTAGGCATTAGATCATTTAATTACCATATATGTTATGTTAAATTTGTATTATTGCTTCATATTTGAAAGTAACATGATTCTAAAAATAGTCTAAATATATAATATATCATACATTGAAGGACCAAACCATATATTTTAATTATTTGAAGGTGAATTATGTTTAGTCATATATCATAACAACCAAAATTATTTATACTCCCGGATTTTGCTTTAAAAATTAAACTTCCTCCTCTACTTTGAACAATTATCATTCTCTGCCTTATTTTTCAGTTGACTTTTTAAAATGCCTATTTTAACCTCTATATTATCACTAGTTATCTCTTTTATTTTTACCTTTTCAGTATCAAGATGTTTTTTTCTTTACTAATATCTATGCTATGAACTTACCTATATAATAACTAAATTTTATTTTAAAAATAAAAAATTATAGTCAAGCATATAATCCATTAATGTTGAATAATGAAAATGATGAGGAGAGTAAAAATAAAAATAAAATAAATTGCTCTTATCAATGATTTTATTATTAGCAATCAAATTTGAAAAATCTATTTACACAACCGAGAATAAAAAATAATGAAAACCTTAGAGACATATTCTCAATGCAAGTAACATAAATTAATAATTATTAAAAATAAATACAGATTTTATAATAAATTCCTAAATATTATCTATTTACCGCTGAGAAAATGTACTACATATATACTCAACGTGCACTATATTAAAATAAAATCATGAAAGTACTTTGTGACAAATTTATAAAAGGACTATTCTATTTATAATTTTAACAAATATGATTTACAATTATGATAAATTAAACATAATTTAAATTATAGGTTAATGACAAAAGCAAAATAGATATTGTGTAGGATAAGGGGGGAAAACAATAATTGTTTAAAGTAAAGGAAGGAGTTTGATTTTCAATAAAATTGGTGGTTATAATTAATTTTTACCCGACCTAAAAATGATGTTATCCTTTTAGAAGGATACTTTATGGCCATATCTAGCCCTTTTTTTTGCGCAGATAGTGGCCTCTTAAACTTGAAATAGCCAGCATATATATAAGTGTACAATTATATAATTATTGTATAATCTGAGTGGATATTTGCGTAACAATCCCAAGCTTTATTTTCACGAAAGTGTTCACACGACCGGGTGAATGCATGACATTAATATGGCATAAATTTCTACAGTATCATTTAATCATAATAATGATTAATTTAATTAATAGTCCTATATATTATCATATCATTAAATCACGTAATTATGATAAATTGATAAGATTTGAGGTGAACACCATATGCAGTCAAATATTTACTGAATTTTAAGACGGATGATGCATTTCTTGGTAGGCCTTTTTTACGGCCACATTTGCATAGTTTAATGTTCCACGTCCACGTATGAGTTTTCTTTTGATTTTAAAAAATAATAATTCATTAACTCAATTTCTTCACATAAACTTAAAATATAAATATCATATTCATTGCAGATTTTATTTTAAGTTTTCACAAAAAGAATTCGACCAATATTTTGTTTCCAAATGTTGTCTTATGGCTTGTAACTGGGGCGGAGCTAGTAGCCCGATTACTGGTTCGGACGAACCTAATATTTTTTACTCAAATCGTATATTTGTATTAATAAATTTATTTAAAATATATAAATATTAAATTTAAAATAACACTTAAAATCACCGTTTAATTTGCTCCGCCTCTACTTGTAAATCAATACCTCAAATTATCATGTGACAAAAGGGACCTATTGACAGGAATTTTTTGAATGACTCTTTTTGTTGTGCCCATGGCAAGAGTGAAAGCTTCAAATTTACAATCTTAAATCGTAGCTATGATTTACATTAACTCGAAGAACGACAACAGGGCAACTACTACAATATCAATGATTTATTGCCCTTATATTATAAGAGTAGTAGTTGTAACTAGTCTTAGGGTACGTGTTATGTACATGTACTGTTACGCGGCGCCTTCCTGAGATTCTTTGGAAGGGCGACGTAAGGCTAGACAATCGATGTCAGTATTATTTTCGTCCGCCAACTGAGGTCCCCTCCGCACGCTAGACTAAAATGTCAGTGCCATGCGGGAAAACTAATATCGTAGGCAACGAGAGAAATGAAAGCAGTAATTGATGATGAATGTTGATTGTATTGAAATGCTGAAAGCTATTACAAAGCTAATGCGGTGTCGAGGGGGCGAGACACCAGTACAGAGAAATGATTACTTGCTTGAATGTTTGAATGCTTATACCCCCTAATAATGCTTAAAATAAATAAACCAAAATTACAGGAGTTGACTTAAGAAATCTCTAGGAGCACACTGAATATAAAATAAGTAAAACTATTCTATATTTACATTGAAAAGGACTTAGTCTTCTATGATGTAGAACCAAGTCCGATGGCAGCAACTTTGTCTTGAGGATCAGGGTCTGCGCGCGCGTTGCTGTCGGCGCGTGCGACACTGTTCATGTTGGCCTGCGGCTGGGCGCTGACGCTTGTGCTTGGATCATGATGGACGCGCGCGGCATTGGCTGTGCGCGCGGCATTGCTTGCCTGCGCGACATTGCTTGTCTGGGCGGCATTGTCTGTGGGTTCAGCATCGTTGACACTCGCAAGCCGCTGGGCGCCAGCAAGGAGTGTTGGTGGGGCGACAGAGGCACATGCGCGCTTGTCACTTGGCGCTGCCAAGGCCACGAAGCCGACCGTGGCGCTAGGCTCTGAGAGGCTTGCCAGGACGCCACGGGGCGCGTCCAAGGGGTCATGGGTCGAGGCTGGAAAGCCGCCCACGACAATACTTATGTTAGTGACTGCAAAATCTTTTAAACAAATATATAAATATTATTAAATATATATTTGCATTTAAAGAATAAAATATATATTATTAGATCTTGTATAGTTGATGTATAATTGTGCAGTATCATTTCCAAAGTATTTCTAGAATTTGATGTTGGTTAATGAGTATAACAATTTTGAATATTGGGATAATTTATATCTAATTAAAGTCTTTTTAGAATGTGTATTTACATTTGATATATAATTTTTATAAAAGGAATATTTGATTAAAGAGTAACGGATATACTGTTGTATACTCAGATAATCAAATATATTTTTTATAAAAATTCTTTCTCAAATTTTATAGAAAGAATTGTTTGAATAGAATACGAAGACCAAAAGTATATAGCTTGCGTTTTATACCCTAGTAATGGACATATTGTTGTATACCCAGATAATCAAATACATTATTTTTCATAAAAATTCGTTCTCAAATTTTATAAAAAAAAATTGTCTGAATAGAATACCAAGACCAAAATTATATAACTTGAGTTTTATACCTTTTTGTTGATATGCAGTTTCTCATTGTGTTAATATCGTTATCTTTTGCATCCTAAACCTAAAACTAAATGGAGCTGAAAGTGAGGAAAATTTTACTAACCAAAAAAAAAGGAATCTAAAAGTGGTATAAAGTAGTCGAAATTTTCCTAACATAAGTTGAGAGTTCTTGAGTTTTAATGCTTTTAAATTTAAATAGAGTTAAAAATAAGGACTTCTAAAACTAAAAGGAATTGAAAAATCAAAGTCCTAAAAAGTAGGAAAATAATTAAATAACTAATCCAAAATATTAGAGACTTAATACAATAAGTATTTTTAAATATTTGAAAACTAATTAAATAATTATTTTTTCTAGTATGAATTCTATTTTTAAATGATAAAAAAAAGGAACTACATTTCGCAAAAGGTTCTCGTGCGTTTTTAATATAATACATATATTAAAAGTTCGAATTCTATCAACTAAAAAGAAAAAGAAATAAACTAAACACTTAACCTATCTGGACATAGAATTAGCTTGCTGTAAGCAGTTTATTAATAAACACAAAATTAGCAGTTTATTTACTGGTTGACGTTTATAGATAGGTAGAGATGAAACAGGAAGCTACAGTTGGTTGATACAAAAAAATTCACTTCCGACCGCCAAAAAAGAACAGGAAAAAGGGATGAAGAAAACACAAGAGGAATGGAGTCCAAAAAATCCTTGTTCGATCTGATAAGAGTAATACTACTACACTTTTCCCATTTCCCTAAAAGGTCTACAATTTCCAACACCCAGCTGTGTTTCCAACCACCAAGCTTTGTTGCCTTTTGCACTTTCAATTTTGTGTAAACCGATAAAACTGATAGTACCATAAAAGGATTCAGTCTGCCCCTCTCTCCTTTTACACTCCTTTCAGCGTTTGAAAAACCTGCTAGCTGCCCTTTCTACCACTATCATTTTCACTATGTTACACTAGTTGTTATCACCTCCTTTTTATATCTAAAAATGGGTTTTCTTTAGCTAGCTGCATATATATATGGTACTGTCATATCAATCCACCAAAAGAAGAAAAAGTAGAGAGAGCAAAAAAGAGAGGATGGGATTGTTCATTGGTTAGAGTTGAGACGAGTAATATTGTTCATCATGGCGGCAGGTGACCAAAAATCAGCACCATTGAGAGTAGTATCAGCTACATGTAGAGTTAGCTCTATTGGCACAAGACATAGTCCTTTGCTCCTTAGCATCGCCTCCTTTCTTGATCCCTCCATTTCCCCGGTTTCTCCGCCCTCCTGTCACATTCCCCCCACAAACTCATTAGAATTTAACTTAATTGTTTGTAATTTATGTATATTTTTTAACCCGTTGACGTAAAGTTGTTGCCAAATGACCAGAAAATTACGGCTTCGAGCCGTGAAATCAATCTCTTGCATAAATGCAGGATAAAATTATGTACTATAGACCCTTATGATCCGGCACTTCCTAGGACCCGCGCATAGCGGGAGCTTTATTAGTGCACCCCGCTATCCAATTTTATCATGGAATTCGCACATGTAACATCCACAAAAAGTGAGATTAGTAACGCGAACTTTAATGGTAAAAGAGTTTTTCCATATCATTTTATCTAAAAAATAATTATAAGTAATTAACTATCTATAAAAAATGAGATTAATAGTTTGAAAAGTAAGACGGGTTAAAATTACTCCAAATATATAAGTTAAGGCCAGTGCATATTAAGACGCATCATGATCAACCATCTACATATTACAAGCAAAACCCTTCATTTTAATAGTAATTAAATCTATAAGAAGTTAACGCCCTTATTCTCATTTACTTTTACTAGTTATTACTACAGACTTCTCATAAATACATAATCATCCCTCAGAACCTAAAATTAAGAGTATTCTAATTATTCTACCTCCACATTGGACAAGATGCTGCTGTGAAGCGAAAAAAGAATTTTGTTAACAAATACGGGATGTTTGTGCGACTTTAAGTGCCAAAGAGTTTAGCAGCAGTAAATTTTACCTAAACACACCTAGCTTGTCAATTCTTAGTTTCCTTTTACCGTTTTGTAAATATTTACTTTGAACTGGGATACAGTAAATATGCCCTAAATCCAGTTTCATATTTGATGATTTGAACATATTTTTGCGAACGTTATTTGATATAAAATATATATGGCAATTGATATTCTTTTATCATTGTTATTAATTGCTTGATTAATTTGATAAGTTCCTTGATTAGATTTTGAGAATTGACATTGTGATGGAGATTATGATAATGAGAGTGAAGTTTTTTATAATTTAATCTAAATTTATTCTTGATCATTGGATTATTAATTTGGACATTAGTAAACCGGTTAGATCAATATTTATGTGATTGCCTTTATGGGATAAAGATTAATTGATCTCATTAACTAAATCACATAGATAGATGATGTATACAGAGATATGATCATTGAACCGACTAATTGGATAATTCCTAATGGTTTGAATTATCATAAACTGTCAATAAGATATTCTCTTCAAGAATGTGATGTAAGAATTAACAACTTATTTATTGTGCTTTGATACTAGACACCTGTGGCCCCAGGGCGATAGTTGAAAGGACATTGGATATGATTAAATACTTGTAAAATTAGTGATTGATCAAGATGGAATCTGTCAACTCTTGGTAATGAGTTTAAGCTCTATGTTGTCATGAATTATAAACGACCTAACTAAGACCTTGGCCAGGGCAATTGAATGAAAGAAGAAAAGAGTTTCTTAGGTTATTCAATGGTCAGATTATATTTTTGACATGAACACATAGTTGTTCGCCTATTAAGATTTGACAGTTAAACCATATCCTAGGACGATCTAGAGCTATAAGGATAGAAGGAATTACTACATCATTCTTCTACTGGTTCTTGAGAGTAAATTGTATACTTCATTCTATCCGGTCGTTAAGAAGTGTTGCTAGACGCCACCCTTGATTAGTATATTGATAATCAATTTACTACCGGTTTAGTATTGAACCTATGGGGTCGCACAGTAACGAGTGGTCTGATCTTTGCTAAAGGATTAATTATTTTATTGTTTGGTAATTAAATTGTAAAATTTAATCAGTCAAATAATTTAAATTATTAGTCCAAATGAAATATTATTACAGAAGATATAATTAATATTGTGAACAAATTTAAATTTTCTATTTGGAGTAGAAAGTTAAATTATATCTCTTGGTTGAAATATACATTTGATATATTTAATTAATAATTATTTATATAAGAGTATATATATAATATTAATATAAAAGGTTTATGAGTTAGAATCCAATTTTGAATTGGATAACTAACGTGTAAACGGCAACTTCAAACCCACTAAGAATGAGATTAGAATTTTTAAGACAATACTAATCAGTATTTATAAATCAATTTGGAATTGGATCTTGTGGAAAGTCCATAAGGACTTGGCAGTCTTGATGCCAATTTGAATGGGAATTCATTTATTTAGGTATAAACTTCTACCCTAAATCATTACCTCAACCAAATAAAAAAAAAATTAATATGTGATGCTATATAAAGGGTAATGGAGAAAATTTGCACAATCAACACTTGAGAAAAAAACCCACTTTTTGAGAGTGAGTGCAACACAAGCCAAGAAAGAAAATATCACTACAAGAACAATATTTCTTGTTCTTCTATCATTGAGTAGGGATTTTTTGAGAAAAATTTCAGCATAATATTTTGTTCAATTTTTTCGCCGGTTTCATTGGTCAAAGAGTTGATAGCAGGGATCGGTCTCAGTGTGGATACGCTTAGAGTCTTCGCACTATCGAAGAATTTTTGAAACGAGACTCTCTTCACCAGATATGTCTTAGATTCGATCTTTGACATGTAAATAAATTTTAAACACAATTTTTTTTTATTTAGAATTGTTATTGTGTTCCGCTGCGTGTTACGAAAATCTATATGCAAACTAACGTGAACAAGGTGAGGCAAGGACAGGGGAGGCCTATATATAGGGACAAGTTGTTGTACGTACTAAATAGGAGTAAAAAAGAGCACTTTCTAGTTTTAGTGAAAAAGCTTTAGAAGAAAAAAATGGTCAAAATGAAAGTACTTACACGTAATGAAGGAGACAGGCGCTGCAAATAAGGAGAACACAAGACCTGAACCTGATCGTGCAAAAACCTGATATATCCCATCGCTTCATGTAGCACTGATGCTGTGTCTGTCTGTAATTAATCAATATCCATTTTAATGTCACATTAATTTGCATCTTTCTAATTGTGAAATTAATAAAGATCAGTTTACCTTTACATATTTTGACTGCGAAATTTACTTAGTACAACACGTCAAAATACACTAAATGAATGTATATGAATTTTCTCAATTTATAAAAAAATCCAAAGAATTGACTACAATTAGGAAGATTGAAGAAAACTGAACCTTGCCAAAGGGAGATACAAGCTGTTGTAAAGCTGTGATTCTTTCACCAAGCTTCTCTTTCTTAACCTGCATTATTATTGTTCAGAACCTCAAACGTTGACCCAAAAACAAAAAGTAGAGAGAAGAGAATGCTTCTTCTCTTATCATGCAAATGATCACTTGTTTGTTTTGTTTTTCATTTTTTCTGACCTTTGCATGGCCTGTCACATTTGAATTTTCTGCCTTTGTCCTCTTGCAATTTCTCTGATTTCCAGCAGGAACTGCTTTTGTTTTTTCAACCGATTCTTTCTCTGCTCCATTTCGCTTTTTCTGCAAGAAAGAAAAAAAATTACTCTCTTCTTCCAATTTATGTGGCACCGTTAGATGCGCACATAGTTTAAAATATAAAGATTTTTAAAAATTGTAGTATAAAACAAGCCATAAATATTCGTCTGATTATAAATTATCTCGTTAAAGATAAAATAAGAATTTCAGAATAAGCAAAATTAAAATTTCTACATACATCGGACTTGTTCTTGCTGTTGCTACTTGAACAAGCTGAGGCGGGTGAATCTCCAATACTGCATGTGACTCCAGATTTCTGGATTTTTGCTGGTGAATTTATAGAACAACTTTCAACAAAAGGATTATCAGCACTTTTGGTGTAATCACCAAAACAGAGCATTTTTGGTGAAGAAGAAGTGAAGTTAAAACACCCTCCTAGAGTATTATCATCATCGGCGGCAAATAGTAATTCTGAATAGCTATCTCCGTTTAGTGTCTCTTCTTTATACCCTTCTTGATCATCCGTCATTGTTAATTAGAGCAAGTAGTTGTGGATTTTCTTGCTTTATATTTTTTGACTCATGGAAAAAGGAGTTTGTGGGTTTGTTTATGGGAGTAAACGACGGAAGCTTCTTTTAAAGTTAAACATGGGCAGGGACAAAGATATATAAGCACTGTGTTCTTCTCTTCTTACTAGGACTATTTGGCTTCTTATATGGGACCGTTTTCCCCCACTCCATTTTTACATTTTCTAAAATAATTAAATAGAATTACTATAAACTTAAAAAAAATTAACATCTATGAACTGATAGAATAACAAATTTTTACATTCTTAGATTATGTAAAAGATAATTAAAAATAACTATTCATGATAAATGAAGAGATTTTATTTACAGATAATGACCTGATAAATAATATATTTATAGCATGTTAAATTATACTAATATTGTAAAATTTCTTTGTATGATCTACTGTATGTAAGTTTAACTCAAATAGTATAAAATAACGACGGGGAACTAAGGAGTCCCACGTAGTACAAAGGGAGTAATATTAGCTAGTAGTAGTAATTATATGAGTTTTCAAAACAAGGACGTGTCTGTCGTATTTGGCCTCTAAATTTGTGTAAAGAGTTAAAAGAGAAGGGAGAAGGGGTGGGGCGTTACGGCCGTTGCAAAATCTAAGGGGACTTCGGTCGTATCGTCTTTAGTCCTGTTCAGTCTCAGTCAAACTTCCGAAGACCGAACTCCCAACCATTACCCAAGAAAACCGTGCTACGCCTTTGGTTCCTCTATATATATATAAGTCCACACTCCAAAGTTTTGTTTGGGGAATAGAACAAAACACAGTTTTGTTTGATCACCAATAGTCGATCTTTGCACTCATCAATAATCACTAATCAAGGGTCGTCTGGTTTGGAACTAAGATTTTCCCGGAACTATAATTTAGAGGGTATAATATGGAATATCAATATTAGCTCATACATCACAATCAACAATAACAACAATAAATCAAATATAATCTCACAAGTATATTCCGGAAAGTAAATATCACAATCAAATATGAAACAAATATAATCCTAAATTTTATATTAAAATCAATACACTTATCCTAGTAATCAAACGACCTCTTAGTGTTACAGGTAGCATACTAAGGTGTGTTCTACTTGTAGGTTGAAGTCAGTTCTTATAAAAATACAAAGAATCATTGATTAGACAAATTTGATACTATATTTTATACGCACTAGATACACTAGATTGAATCTAATATATGAATTGTATGATCAATTTTGATTTTTTTGTCGGTTTATTTTGTTTTTTTTCCAATTCTTTTTCTTTTTTAAATTTCATCAAACACTTGACTGACATGTCCAAGAACCAACTTGAATTCTTATAATCTATTTGTGTAAGATTCTAGAGAGTGTTTATGAATTTGGTTCATATTCTTTTGATGACATTATTAAATCTTTTATTTAATTGAGACTACACTCTGATAAAGATTAAAATAAATGAAAAATATTAAAATCGTTTTTAATTAGGTTCAGTACGGTAATTTTTGTGCAAGTAATAAGATTTTCACAAAAACGAGGCAAATCTTAGTCCATGGTTGACAAGTGCAAGAAAGGCTTCAATGTAGTGAGAAAACGTACGAATTACGGAGACTGCAGACATATACCACAAAGCAAAGGACTTAATATAATATAATACTCCGGAGGGAGTATAAAACAAGACTTAAATTGGACTATGAATACTTTGGAGGACTTAAAAGGTAAAATGATCAACTTATTGTGGGTATAAAACAAGACGAGAAAACCAAAGCCAGACATCTTAGCTTCTTTGGAGTATGAATTTTGCGACCACGACACCACGGTCGTCTTTGGTCAATCTTCTTCCCTATCTCTTATTTCGATTCAGCTTCTGCTGGTCCAAAACCCAAGTAACTGATCCATTAGTACGTGTAAATAAATTAGTAGTAACTGATAGTCATGCTTTAAACGCCGCATTAGATTCGCATACAACTAAAGGCCATCCAACAGCACTAAGCATCCAAAATATATCAATCAAGAAATATTTTCTCTCTGATCTTAATACATTTCCTTGGATCTTAATTGTTAGACGTTCCTATTGAAGCTGTTTGAGCTATAGAACAGTTCATTTCATTTTGAATCAAAAATCATAATAATATTTGAAGCAAAAATCTCATTGGACGTGACAAAACGGTTGAATGAGAATTCTAGTAATCTTTATACCCAAAAACACACGTGCGGAGATATATTTTAACTATATTTAGCATGATTTCCAACCACTCTGCAGTGATTGATTCCTCTGATTGTTAGCCCTCTTACAATCACGGAGTTTGTTTCGGTCGCTCTAACAGTGAAGAAATTTAGATCTTGATAAGCAAGTTGCTATTGCAAGGACTAATTAATAAATATACAGCCATATGCACGACCTTCCGTTCTAAATCACGAAAGACATCTTCATCATACTGGCCGACTGCTGAACAAACACTAATGATAGAGGCACAAAATCACAAAACTTTCGTAATCGAACCAGTAGCTTGTGTTGTAAGCCACAGTATATCAGCTAGAAATGCTTTTCCATTTCCGATGTTATTCACACCTCATCTATTCCTTCATTAAAGAACATGACATCTTTAAAAAAACATATCTTCTTATGAGGGTCTTGCGTAAAAGGGGGGGGGGGGGGGCGCAAAAATTACTGAAGGTCCTCCAATTCTTAAGCTGTTGACAGGATATAACAGGAGAGTACAAAACAAATGGGATCATCGTTGAAGTAGAAATCCAGGTGCCTAGAATTGAAAAGGAACCTAATAAACCAATTGCATTGTTGCACATTGACAAGTGAACTTTGAAGTAGTATGCACTATTTTAATCAGCATAATTGATAAGAGACTTGCGAAAAACTAGCAAATAAGAGTTTGTTCCTTCCCCAGTTACAACTACCATCCCCAACCAACCTTAATTATGACAAATGCTGCAGAATTTTCTGCAGGAACAGGACCAACACAGTTCACAAACTAGTTTGATTTTCAAAAAAGCATCTATTAAAAAGTGATCCTGAGTCGAGGGTCAATTGGAAACAACATCTCTATCCTCACAAGGTAGGGGTAAGGTCTGAGTACACATTACCCTCCTCAGACCCCATGGTGTGGGATAATACTGGATATGTTGTTGTTGTTGTTGTTGCATCTATTAAGAAGTGAGAAAAGAAAAAAGATGAGGACATTTCCTTCCTGTAAAAGCACATTGGCCTTGGACTGGATGTGCCTAATATAGGGGGTGTTTGGCTAAGCTTATAAGCTGGTTTAACTGGCTTATAAGCGTAAACATCCAAAATGCTTATAAGCACCAAAATCAATCAAAAGCCATAAGTCATACTTATAAGCATTTTTGGTTGAGCAAGATTTTTACTATTTCATGAACCTGAAGATAATTAGGGCACGTTATTTGAGATGTCATTCAGAAGAAACTACAGTTTCAAAGATTAATTCAACCAGCTAATGAATAACTCTCAAAATTAAAACTTAATGTGATATTGATCTGCCACTTTACACCTCTTATGCTACCCCACATACATCACCATACTTCTATAATAGTTTAGTTCAACACCATAGAAGCAATAGGCTGCCAGACTCTAAGCAACACTCCATGAAAAACTGGACACTATACACTGTGGTAATGATGTATAGTTTGTAATGTGAAAGTGACAATAATAAGGTATCTAACTATCACAACAACCTGACTATCATGACGATGCACCTTAATATCAGTAAATGTGTTGGGTTTCTAAAATGCCACATATGTACAAAAGAAGAAATGAATCTCCAAGTGTCTGTCCACCCATTTTCTATCAAAATACTTGTCCATCACATGTGAAACTTTGACTTGACCTTATTTACTATCATAGATGGATCTTGGACTTGGGACCTTGTAAAACTAACTTAAATTTAAATTTCTTTCTCAGTGAATATTTCTTTAAACAGTTACAATTAGCAAAGCTTATCAATTCTCAAAAGTTATAAGAAATATCAGAAACTTTATACCAAGTGTCTAATGCAGAATATCAAATTCAAAGTACACGGAAGAAAGAAGGAAAGAGCAACAAAAGAACAAAGCTCTTTGGGAAATAGTAACAAACAGTTGGCAGACAAGACGAACCATCAAGCCGAGCATATATTCTTCAGGCGATCCGCTGCAGATTGGTCCACAGAATACTGCAAAACAAAAAGAAATCGCAAGTAGGTCTATCGATAAATACTCAATCCAATTAAACCAAATGCTAAATAAATGTAAAAGGGGTACTACGGACTTCTACAATAACTATAATACCTGTCACTATATATTAGTGTTTACCTTATTAAGGACCCAGAGGGAATGGTTGTACGTTCGTTGAAGGAGTTCCTTAAGAGCGTTAGGATCATTTGAGTCGATTTCTCTGTAATTGACGAAATTTTCTCGGGCGTATTTTGCGTAGTAAGGCCTGGTGTCCTTTGGAAGTCGCCTCACCAGCCTCAGCACTTCGCGGTAGGCACCTAGTGCTTTCTTCATTTCTTGGAGAATCATTTATCACTAATCGCAATTTGCAAATGTTGACTGATATAACGCAATAATGCTCAGTCAAAATACTAAGCAAGTATTTCAGGTGAAGGGGAGCATAAGCATATGGATCGGGTCCGGATTATAGTTAGTTGAACCATCGGGTTGGGGATGCAATCTTTCTACTTTTTTTTTGGTAATTGATGTAGCATTACTTACTAGTTATATTGACATAACTACTGCAATTTGCCACCAACATTGTAACTAGGGTTGTTCCCTTGATATCTGTTTTGGAAGTTGTTTTCAATTAAATTTATAGAACAGGGCCGGAAGCAATCGTATTAGAGTCCGTTTGGATTAGCTCATTATAAATAGTTGATAAATTTGAAGTGATGAAAAATAATTTTTAAATAAGTATTAGCTGTATGGCTAGAAGTGTTGAAACTAAATATTAAAAATCTGTTCTTTTATTAAAATGTCTTAAATACTCTTAAACCTTTAGAAAAAAAATATAATAAAGTTCTTAGTAAAGAAAAGGGTAAACAACGAATATGAAATGAACAGAAAGTTAGAAAATTTATTTTGAAAAATGTATTTTGTGAATTACATAATATTATTAAGGATAAACTAGTAAAAGTCTTGGTCAAAATAAAAGTGCTTATAAGTTAAAAAGTCATATAGTGAGTGCGATCAACGTATGACAGAATTTAGTTTAAAAGCACTTTGAATGTTTATTAAACCCGTAAATAAGTCAAAAAAATACTTATAAATCAATTTAATCAACTTATAAATTTAGCTAAACACCCACTTAATCCAATAGAATGAATCTTTGCTTGAGTAAAATAGGAGGATGATATTCATTACACAGATAAAAGCAGCAAAATAACGACAAAGAAAAAGTGAAAGAGATCCTTATGGTGAAGTACCCTCAGCCGCCAAGAGCAGTCGAATAACAATGATAATTGAGAGAAAAATACAGTAATGCTTTCAGTATAATAGCCGTATGAGAGATTTGATTATAAATTTATAATGAAAGAGAGTATTTATAGAATAATCTAGTAATAATTGGTCCCTAATATTATGCCACCTGTTGCAGGCATTATTGGGTGGTCGAACTCGTAAATAATGAGCTAGCTCCGCCTCTATATAAGTTGCCCCTGGTGGCTTCGTAACTATTGAGGAGTTAATGTAAAATCTCAAATATCACGGAGTTTGTTGGTTTCATTATAGGTAGGGTGAATGCGGGATGAACTTCAATGTGGTTCTTTGACTAGATGACTTCAGCTATCCCAAGTGACCTATCTGTGTCAGCCACATGTCTAGTTCTGTTTTTTTTTTTAATCAATGCAGAAGTTACTCCTAGTTATCATCCACATAAATAATTGCATAACTAGTATTGTAATTTGCAATACAACTTAGGAGTAAACTATTATTTATAGACTAGGGGAATCTTAATAGTCTAATTGATCAATTACTTACACTTTCATCTTATTGGTGGGAGTTCAAAATTTTACTTTGTAATCCCCTCTCCATTTATTCTCCACTGCTCCATATAATTTATGTTTAAAAAATCATCTATAGACTATACTGTACCCGTGTAGTAGGTATATTCACAATGATATTGGTGAATTTGGGCAGACAATTTGAAGTAAATACAAAATTACCAAATACCAAAACTTAAAAGAGGAGACTTTGGAACAGTAGTTGGCAAATCCCCTTCATAATTCGTTCGAAGTCGTTGGGTTGAGTCGTTCACACGAGTCCAAAAAGAGAGGATTCCTATTGAGGAGCTTGGGCCATCGATCCACTATTTTACCAGGTTCGTTCCTATTGAGGATTCCTATTAACACAAAATAAATTCGAATTCAAGAGAAAAGCGAGAGGGTACATTATTTGATCATCCTTACAAAATTAATAATATCCTTAATTCCTCAAAGTTAAAGCTACATATATTTAGTCCCCACATTTGTGGGGCCCCATTTTTTGTTATATGTAATAAGCTATATATAAATTAAAAAGAAAAGTTATGTGGAGTAAAAATGTTTTATTTCGTTCTTTACAAATACAGAGAAGAATAATTTGCAACTCCTATGATTTCTGTCAAGGAAATTGCATTTGAAATGAACGAACCGAATTTAGTAAGAAACATGTGATATATACGAAGAAACAATTTGATGAGAATGTTGCTAATGAAATCTCAAAATCTCTCGAAAAGTCTTTTAGAGTTGATTACTTTTTATACATAGTAGACAAGGTTATTTTTTCACTTCAAAATAGATTCGAACAATTCGAATCATATGAAAATATTTTTGGTTTCTATTTAGCAATAAAATATTGAGATCACTAGATGATGAAATTTTGAAAAAATGTTGACTTAATCTTGAATATTCCTTAAAACATAATGATCAATCTAATATTGATCGGTTAACTTCATTTTCTAAAATAAAAGTGTCAAGAAAAATAGTACAATTAGAAGATAACAGTTTAATTGATATACTCAATCAAATAAATGATTTTATTCTTTTTCAAATGCCTATATTGCTTATAGAATAATGTTAATAACTCATGTTACCGTTGCTTCGGCGGAAAGAAGTTTTTCAAAGTTAAATTTGATAAAATCTTACCTAAGATCAATAATTCCTCAAGAGAGTTAAATGTATTAGCTATATTGTCAATTGAGAAGGACTTATTGGGAGAAATTGATTATAAGAAAATTATTAATAACTTTGCATTTTAAAAAACCTAAAAAATAGACTTCAAATAAAAAATATATTTAAAAAAAAAAGAAAGAAAGATAAGGCCCCTCATAAAGTTTGGCTTTAGGATACGAAATTCATTGACCGCCCTATTCCAATAGAGTATTTATACCGAGTACATTAAGGGGATTTTGCATCTGTACCCGGTTTTGGGGTCACAATTGAATCTATACCCACTTTGCAAAAAAATTTGTAAGCGTACCCACTTTACGATCAACTTCAGACTTATTGGGTCTGAAGTTAAAAAAAAATTAGTCTGAAGTGAAAAAATTACACTTCAAATGCACTTAAGACTAAATAGGTCTGAAGTGCAACCAATGGTTTCATGCACTTAAGGCCAATAAGTCTGAAGTGAAAAATTGCACTTCACATGCACTTAAGGCCAAAAAGTCTTCGTGCAACAAACGTTTTCATTCACTTAAGGCCAATAAGTCTGAAGTGAAAATTTGCACTTCAGATGTACTTAAGGCCAAATAGGTCTGAAGTGTAACCAATGGCTTCATGCACTTAAGGTCAATAAGTTTGAAGTAAAAAATTGCACTTCAATTGCACTTAAGGCCAAAAGGTCTAAAGTGCAACAAATGTTTTGCTACACTTAAGGCCGATAAGTCTGAAGTGAAAAATTGCACTTCAGATGCACTTAAGGCCAAAAGGTCTGAAGTGCAACAAACGTTTTGCTGCACTTAAGGACAATAATTCTGAAGTAAAAAATTACACTTTGGATACACTTAAGGCCAAAAGGTCTAAAGTGCAACCAATATTTTTGCACTTAAGGCCAAATAGGCCTGAAGTGCAAATTGCCCAGAAAAAGAAATTTGTTATTCGAATTATAACAATCCAATATACGATTTAATACCTAAATCTACTCCAATTGAGCTAAAATTTGAAACATAACCTCAAGATATTATGATGCAGGTCAAACTGATCATGATACGTTTAAACCTTCAAGACCATTCATGAGAAGTCAAGCTAAAGAGCTTCATGCTGCAGATTTGATGGTGAAGAAGAGCCAAGTAATTCTATGCACTTTGTGAAGATTGACGTGTGATGTAAGGCTATGAAAGTCACTAATTCTTACTTGTTTTGGAGTCCTGCGTGACTAGTTCTTAAACTTAGCCAAATTATGGCCTTTTTGTTAGTTATTTGTTTCCTAGTTGATTTAAGTTAACTAGTTATTCTTTTCCTATTTGATTTAGGTAAAGACTCATTCTATATAAGTCTAAAGACTACATTATTTTTAGGACCTTAAATTAATTTTACAAAGAAATTTCGGCCAAGCCTTTGTGCTTCCAACGTGTGACTTTAACTTGTCCTTTTTTGGTGTGATTCAAAATTGAACTTGTTCCTTTGTGTGATCGAACAATTTACAAGACCATCGTTGTCTTGAGGGTCGTTCGTATAGTATAGGAACTCCTTGATTTCATCAAGAAGGTAAGTAGATTAGTTCCTACTTGTTGTCTTGATAATTCATAGAGCGTCTTACTTCTATCTTTTGTTTTCTTGTTTCCGCGTTTAATATTGCATCAGTTGGTATCAGAGCTTGGAATGAGTTTTTTTCTTCTATCCCAATCCTGTTCTTCGTGCCTTAGTTTTAGGTTCTAATTCTTAAATTTCGTTTTTGATAAATTAAAAAAAAACGTGACAAAAAAAAGAAGAAAGAAAAATCGAAAGTTGATAGTTGATTGAAGTTGTTAAATCATCTAGGGATTGAAGTCTTGAAGATTAATTTATAAAGAAACATTCTTGAACCAAATCTTGAAGTTTTTGATCGTTAGAAACGATAATCTTGAAATCTTGAAATCTTGAAACTCTAGTTGAAATCTTGAAAGCGCACGATTGAATCTTGAAAATCTTGAAGTTCTTGGGGTTAAATTGTAGTTCTTGAAGAGTTTTACGTTGTTCTTGAAGAGGTTCTTGAATCCTTAAACGTTCTTAACAAGATTGCCTTGAATTCTTGAAGTTCTTGAATTTTAATTTGTTGTTCTTGAAAGAGTATTATTGAAAAAAGTGAAAGAGGGTCTAAAAAGTATAAGGGAGGCCGAATTTGGGAGGAGAAAGAGGAGGAATAGGAAACCCTAATTCTAGTCCAAGGAGAAAACAACTCCCAATCCAGATTGGAGAAGTTTCAAGGAGTGAAATTCTATTTAGACAAGGAGAGGAGGGACGAATTTGTGTTGGAAAAGGAGAAGGGGGCCGAAAATCCTAAGGGCTAAGGAGAGAAGATTGGTCTTCTCCAAACTAAAGTGGGAAAGCTTCTAAAATTTCGTTATCTCTTCTATTTCGAATTTCCTTCTTTGATTGCATTAATTCTAATTAATAATTCTTAGGTAATTTCCTACTTAAGTAATTACTAATCTTTGAGCTTATAGGGTCTCGTGCTAAAACTCAAAATTTCCACTTTTGTAGATAATTCTTGGCTTCCTGTGCTCACTTAAAAAGCTGTCCGCCTATCGAGTCACTTAATTTCACTCACCCCGAAGAAAACTATTGATCTTGTGAACTTGAAAGGTCGCTAAGGAACTTGGTCAATTAGAGGAATCCAATTTGAAGACAAGTGTCAAATCCTACCCGAAAATTTGAGTGAACCCGAGAGTCATTCAAAAAAAGTGAGAGAGAGTATTTTTGACTAACCTTAACACATTATCTAGTCTTGTTTCTTTTGCAGGTACATGGCTACGGAAGGAGAAAAGGTTGTGACTGACATTACTTTGGCCTACCTCTTGGCCGAAGTAAGGGCAATTATCATCCGAGTGGAGAACATTTAAAGATCCTCTAGCAATCAAAAGCATGTCGGAGAAGGAACTAGTGACGGTTCCACCGTCAGAACTGAGCAGTTCGGGGAGTTAGCTCGCCAAAACAAGCTGAGGGATGGAGGTGCTCAAAATGTTAGGACCATGGGGATTCCCCAGGGTGTCATACCACCATAAATGCCAGCTCGGAGAAACGTAGCACCCGTCGGGGATATGAGAGCTGTCCAAGAGGATGATCAACCCGAGTTCGAGGAATTTGATGATGATGATTTGGGGCCACAGAATCCGAGAGTAGGGCAACGGAATGGGGGCCGAGACTACATGGGAAGACGTGGTTATGATTGAGGTCCGAGAAGGAGACTTAGAGGTTTTGGTGGAAGGAACT
>MCJB01028402.1:2752-47853 GCA_002018475.1 Nicotiana obtusifolia
ATACGCATTGTGATGTGAGATATAGTCCGAGGAGCTGATATTGTGCCATGTGATAGCCCGAGGGGCTGGTTTTGTTCCGAGATCTGAGCCCGAGGGGCTGGTATTGTTCTGCGATATTGCCCGAGGGGCGGATTTGTTGATATTGAGCCCGAGGGGCGATCTTCTATCTCTTTTTCTACTTCACATTATTTACCTGAAAAATTACATGTTTTACTCGTTGAAAGGAGATTTTACTTGATTTCTCACTGATTTACTGTTTTCAAATGATGCTTTACTGCTTCATTATAGAATGCCTTGTGCTTTACGTGCTTTCTTACTTTCAGTCATATTTTATATTTATTATTCACTGAGTCGGAGTACTCACATTACTCCCTACGTTATGTGTGCAGATTCAGGCGTTGTTGGTTCCGCTCCGGAGTGCTGACTCCTCCCATCCAGGCGGTGATTCAGAGACTACGAGGTAGCTGTTGGCGTCTGCAACCCCGTATCTCTCTTATCTTGTTGTTTCTACGCTCTTCAAACAGTTGTGCCAGATATTGTATTTAGTAGACTTGTTATCAGGATCCACAGTTGCTCATGACTTGTGACACCCCGTTTTGCGCGGTGTCGGGATGGTTTCTATTATGATTAGCTATATTTCCGCGAATTATTGCTATTAAATCATGCTTATATTTTTTTCATGTTAATTAACTACTTAAAATGAGATTTTGGTTAAATTGGATGGCCTTGTCTTCACAAGAGGCGCCATTACGACCGGGTTCGGGGTTAGGGTCGTGATAATATTCTTATTATTATAAAAGTCAAGTAAAACATGAGGCAAAAAAATCACATAGTCCAACAAGGCACAAAGAATCGAATAATCTACTCCGAGCATGGATAACCTTGGCAGATGCATATATGCTCATCACCTCGCATGTACATCAACCCCGCATGTAGCAAACAATATCATTTTATTAGGTAAAAGCCCCCCCAACAAAGCTAAGCAAGACACTTACCTCAAACAAGCCAAGTTAATACACTAGAGGCGCCATCCCGCATGAATCAACCTCCGAACGGCTCGAAACTAGCCAAAAGACACTCAAAAACATCAAATAATGCCATCGAAATCGAACCCAAACGATAAAGGTCAAATATAGATAAATAGGGTCCACCCCTAAGGATTATTCCATTACACAAGATTACATGAGATACTTATCTCAAACATGCCAAATCAACCCTCCAAAATCGCCTTTCCTGTAGAAACCACCTCTGACCAGCTCGAATGTAGCAAGAAAACAACTAAATAACGTCAAACAAAGCCATAGGAAATAACTCCAAATAATAAATCTTCGATCTTTAATCAAATCCCCAAAAGTTAACAAAAGTCAACCCGGACTCTTCAAACCCGAGTCAAGGGGTAGATCCAAACTAACAATAATCTCACGAGTCCAAATATATAATTAGGTTCCAAAATCGAGTCCAAATCGACTCCCAAATCCCCGATTTTAACTCTCTTAAGTTGTGGATAGAAATCCCAAATTTTCCTTTAAAATTCCAAGTTTTAGGTATATAAATATATGGGAATTAAAGATATAAAGTCAAATTCAAGTGAAAATTATTTACCTCCAATATAGCAATGAAAATGCTCCCCAAAATCTCCACCCCTCAAAGTCTAGGGTTAAAAATATGAGAGAATAGGTAAAATCTCGAAAACATCACTTATAGGTCTTCCTAGAGATACACTTCGCGAACACGGCCATTGCCTCGAGTTCATAAAGTAAAACCAATGCACTACCAAAAATTAACCCTTTTCGAATACGGCCCTCAGCCTGCGAACACGGTGCACAAACTCCAGGCCGACGCGAATGCGGGCCCTCTCACACGAACGTGAAGACCAAGCCCCGGCTGCTTCATCACTACGTGAACCCTCTGTTGTGAACGCAAAGACCACTCAGCCACATTCGACCGAGAATGTGACACCCTATCGCAAACGTGAAGTACAAAATCTGCCCAGCACCAAAATGCCCTCCGCGATCGCGAAGAAGAACCTCACACTAGCAAAATCTGCAACTTCCAATAATGCTCTGGGTGGTCCAAGATTCACCCGAATAGCCCGGGACCCTGTCCAATCACACCAGCAAGTTCAAACACACTACCCGGACCTATCCAAAACCTCCAATCAAATATAATAACATCACAACAACGAATCAAAGGCCAAAACGCAAATTGAACTTCTCCTAAGTTCAAGAACCTTCAAATTTCAAACCAAGCGTCCGATTCAAGCCGAACCAATCTGGATTACAACCAAACTTGGCACACAAGTCCTAAATGACAAAGTAACTTATTCCAACTTCCAGAACTAAAATCCAAATCCAATATCGCCAAAGTCAAACCTCGATCAAACTTAGGAACTCTCCAAACCTTTAAATTTCCAACTTTTAGAAAATAGCGCCAAAATACCCTAGGAACCTCAAAAATCGATCATATGCCTAAGTCCAAAATCACCATATGAACCTATTGGAATCATCAAATCACTAATCTAAGGTCTTTTACACAAAAGTCAAACCTTGGTTAACTCTTGATACTTAAGCTTCCAACAAAGAAACTAAGCGTTCCAATTCACTCCAAAACCTTCCCTGAACTAAACCAACCATCCCCGCAAGTCACAAAATAATAACCAAGCATACAAGAAGCATCAAATTGGTAAATGGGGCTCAAATAAACAAAATGACTAGCCAGGTCGTCACATTCTCCCCCTCTTAAACAAATATTCATCCTCAAACAAGTTAAGAATCATAGCCGAAGTGCCAAAAAGGTTAGTGTATCTGCTCCACATATCATGATTAGTCTCCCAAGATGCCTCCTCGGCTAGCTAGCCTCTCCAATAGGCATTCACGATTTCAATATCCTTTGACCTCAGCTTCCAAACTTTCTTATCCAAAATGGCCACCAGCTCCTCCTCATAAGCCAGATTCTCATTCATCTACATTGTGCTGAAATCCAAGACATGTGACTTATCTTAATGATACTTCTGCAGCATGGAAACATGGAGTGCCGGATGAACTCCTGAAAGATTAGGAGGCAAGGCAAGTTTATAAGTATAATGACCCAACGGTCATTTTATGTATTCTCGTTCCAGTATTTGAAGCTTTCTGTGTGCTTGTTTTTTGTTTTGTGGCTTGTGGGGATGTTTGGTTTGGTTTTCGGAAGGTTTTGGAGTGAATTAGAACACTTAGTTCCGTGGTTGGAGGCTTGAGGCTTAAGTTATAAGAGTTGAGCAAGGTAAGATTTCTATGTAAACGACCTCGGATTGGTTATTTGATGGTTCCAATAGGTTTGTATGGTTATTTTGGACTTAAGGCTTATGTCCATATTTGAATTTGGAGGTCCCTGGGTTGATTTGGCTCTAATTACTGACGAGCTCGAAACACACACTTAAATTATGCTCGCTAATTAAATATAGTACAGTATAATATCGTATCCACATGGATTAGATTTAAACAGTATTCTCGCAGTTTCTAGCTTGATCGCTATCCAAGAGAATCAATAATTAAGGTTTATATGATTTCTAACTAAAATTAACTAAGAATCTAGAGCTATTGACTAATGACAATCGAAACAAAGATAAGCAAGGAAGTTATCAATGGGAGAAAATATGGGTTGATAAGATAAGTGCAATATAATTGTTTGGGATCTACCTCTAGGTAATTCACTTCTAATGTTTAAGTGAGTCTCTCGAATTCACTTAATTATTAGTTCAAATGTTCAGTAAAAACTCCTCTCTCGATTAAGTCTTAACCTCCCAAGATGAACCAATTTAAGCACGTGAAGATATGCAAGAATGCATAGTGGATTGGTCTTTAGGAAAATCTCTTTCGATTATTCTCCTAACTAAGTTTAATCAATGATTCAACGAGCCTCTTTCGATTACTAAGAAGAATTAAAGAACTCAACCAGCAATATAATGCAAAAATATCACAAATTATGCCTCTCTCGATTACATGAACTAGTGAATATAGATGAAACAATTAAATCATCCAAAAATGCTTCAATACATAAAACTAGAGTTATAATCCACAAACAATCATCAATACACCAAATCCATCAAACCCTAAAGAGAACTACTCCATAGATATGGAGCAATTCATCACAAATAAAGTTAAAGTACAGGGAAACATAAATTCAATCCAAACTCGGGTCTTGAGTAGGGAAGGAATGATGAAATCCTTGTGCTTGTGTTCTTCCAACTCCTCCTTAGTCTCCTTAGGTCGAATATGTGTCAAAAATACAGAAAATAACATTTTTCCATGTATTTATACCAAGTAGGATCGGACCCAGACGGAATCACCTTTTCCTAGCCGAAATAGGATATTTACTCTGTAAATATTGCACTGACGCAGCGCATAGGGCGACACGCCATGCAGGGCATTAGTGGGGAAATCTATAGAGTTGGTTCTGACAGGCAGCAGGAAAATAGGCAGCCACGGCGCGGACTTTTCTCAAAGTACGAATTTTTCGTGCATTTTGACGTCTAGACTTGGTCCTCAACCCCCGAACACGATCCCAACTTAATTGCTTGGGCTTTTACTCAGACTTCAAAGCTCCAAATCACTCGAATTCATTCCATAACATCTACATAGCTCGGAATCACTCCAACAAGGCATAAAACGCATAATAAGTGCAAAACACTATCAATTAAAGCTCAAACACAAGTAAAGTGTAGTGAATTAGAGTGCAATAAGTGACTAAAATATGTAATTATAGCCTACCATCAACACCCCACACTTAAACCATTGCTCGTCCTCAAGCACTCAAACTACACTTCACATCGACACGACCTTTTTAAACAACTCTCATAACTCATTACACCAAGAATATTTAAAACAGATTAAGTACAATACTGTAACATCCTAGCCTCAAGAATTGACTCTAAAGCACCATGCATTATTTATAACCCGCTCACTTACTCTAACAAAGAGGCCAAGCATTACCTTTCCTTCATGAATCAAGTGCCCTCACACAATAATAGAGAGTAGTTCCACACACAATGAAATTTAAGAACAATTAGGAACTCAAGATAGAAAGAATCACTCACTCTCTAAAAACAACATCCATATGCCACAAAAGACGTACCATAAGCTTGCCCGTAGTGTACTACTCTACTAATTGAGCTCATTTAGTCAAAGATCATGTAGGACTTTAATTGGTTGTAATGTAGGCTGCGGGACGGGTACATTTCATTGTTCAAAATCCCAAACTTATGTCAAACCAAAACTCCACTTTCACATCAATATACATTAACTCCCAACTTCTTTGAGCACAAATACATCAAGAGTTACCACTATCAAGGAATATTTTTTACAATCATACAATTATTATTATTTTTCTTTTTCAATTCAAGTGGCTCTTACTTTTTTTCAAAACAGTGCACCTTTCTCCTTATTTCATTAGTTACACTCAAAATCAAAACCAACCACCCCACACTTCAACTTTTACAAAGTTTTGTACCAAATTCAAGTACAAGGTTCAAAATAGATGGTCACTCCGAAAAAAATGGGTAAGTCTTGTAATGTGGTTGCCAAAGGAACAGGATTATGGGCTCAACGGGGTTAACTAAGATACATAACAATTAGGTGGGTAAAAGCATATAACTGGCTCAACAAAGAAATGCCTATATCACTTCCAAGACTAAATACAACTACTATTTCGCTATGCAAACACACGGAGAAAGTTCTAGACATCAAATGCAATGCATAGAATAACACAAAATCTCACACATACATGGTACATAACTCACTCAAGATTGGACTATCAAGACACTCTAGTCAAAGAAGTTAAGCAAAGTTAAGATCATACAGTTTAAGGTATTAATACAAGAGTTAAAAACTGAGCCTAAGCGTCACAACTAAAATTCTCACTATTCTCAAGGTATAATAAAGTCAAGAGATATTGCCTTCAATTCAAACCATAGCACAAGGTTTTCTACTACTTTACAAAATAAAAACTAACTACACCCGGTTCAAACAAAACCCTTGAAAAAGAATCGCGGCACAAAAAAAACCAAGGGAGAATTATTACACTACCTAACAAAAGAAATTTGTCTTTTTCTTTTGACTTTAATCTCTCAAGAAACCTGTCGAATTTTTATGGTTTTTTCAATTATTTTCTATCTCTAACTACTACAACCACCAAGCAGAAAACTAATATACATATATACATACAACATATCCCCCACCCCACACTTTAAGTTGTGGCATGTCCCCGTGACATACAATTAAAAAGCATAAGGTAAAGAAAACTTCCCTGAACATCTTGTTGGGGTCTGAGTCGAAGTTGGGCTCCATTCCTCGCCTTCAACCTAATGCGCACATCTATGCAGATAGCTTCTTCTCAGCCTTCTTGGGGTACACCCCACACTTATCTTTCTCACTCGCTGCAACCTTCTCTTTTGAGCCCTTCACTTCCCACTCAACACTCGCAGCTGGTTTTTCCTTTTGTGTCCCCTTTTGACATCCATCTTGAAAGTTGCCATTTCCTCACCCACTGTAAGCATGAGTTTTCTCTCGTGTATATCCAATATAGTTCTACCTGTTGCTAAGAATGGTCTTCCTAGGATAAGGGGGAACTCCTTGTTTTCCTCCATTTTCACACTATAAAATCCATAGGAAATACGAACTTATCCACCCGAACTAGCACATCTTCAATTATCTCCTCAGGTATTAACTTTGTTCGATCTGCCAGCTACAAAGATATTGACGCTGACCTTATCTCTCCAATCTCCTTTTCTAGTTTTCTGTAAATAGATAGAGGCATGAGATTAATTGAGGCACCAGAATCACATAAAGATTTATTAAAACTAATAGATCCTAAAGAGCAAGGTATAGTATAACTCCCTGAATCTCCACACTTTTATGGGAGTTTGTTTTGTAAGATCGGCTGCAATGCTTTGTGAGCTTCACCACCGAGGTCTCCTCTATTTTCCTTTTCTTCGTCAGGATCTCCTTCAAGAATTTGGCAGAGGCAGGCATTTGTGAGAACTTCTGTGAATGGAAAATTTGCATGAACCTTTTTCAGCACATCTAAAAACCTTCCAAACTGCTTGTCCAGCTTTCTCTACTTTGCTTTTTGAGGGAAGGGTAAAACAGGCATATACTAGCTCTCCTCGGGTTCCTCCCTTCTTGATTTTTCCTCCTTCTTCTTCTTCTTCTCAGTTTTCATCGGGCCTTTCTTCTTTTTATCAACAACATTCTTCAGCTCCTCCCCACTTTCTTTTTCAAGTATCACATCATTTTGGATCGGGGTGGGATCTTTTAATACTTGCCCACTTCTCAAAGTTACAGCATTCACTGTTTCTTTGGGATTCTTGTCAGTGTTAGCGGGTAGAGTGCCTGGAACCCTCTTAGATAATATTGTTACAATTTTGTCCCACTTGTCTCTCCAGGTTGCACAAACCAGTGCCCAATTGTTTGATAGTTGCTCCATGAGCGTCCAGCCTCTCATCTGTTTTGATAATGAAAGCTTTCATTAGATCCTCTAGACCAGGCCGAATGGGCTGTTGAAGCTGAAATTGCTGCCTTTGTTGATTTTGGTATGCTGGAACTCCTTGTCCCTGATGTCCAGAGCTATTGTGTTGCCAAGCATTTGCGGTACCCCCAGGTGAACTCCATAAATAATCGGGGTGCCTTGACCCATTGCATTAAAATTGTAGTTTCCCACAGCATTTACTTCCTCAATTGAAGCTTGATACTCATGAGTAGGGTGTCATCTTCCACATATATCAGAAGCTGCGTGAGGCTCACTTTGTATCAAAGCTAAGGTTAGATTTCTTATTTCTTTAGCCATAGCATCAAGCTGTACCTGCACAGATGTGTTAGCATCAACCTGGTGAAAACCAGTTGATCTTCTTCTTTCAGCACTCTCAGAGGGCCACTAATTTGTATCTTCAGATAACTCATCAAGAATTGTAATTATCTCTTCTGGAGTCTTTTTCATCAACGGGCCTCCAGCTGCATTGCTCAATGTTCTACGCGAGGCCGGTGTCAATCCATCCCAAAAGTCCTGGAGTTGCATCCAAAGTTCAATTCTGCTATGTTGACACTTTCTAACAATCTCCTTAAACCTCTCCCATGCTTCAAAAGCAGTTTTGGTATCTTTTCTGGCAGAAGTTATAGATTTCCTTCTAAACTTGCCCATTTTAGCTGAGGAAAAATATTTATCAAGGATTTTTGTGGTTATCTCCTCCCAAGTTCTAATCGATCCCATGGGCAAGCTTCGAAGCCACTGTTTTAAATCATCTTTAAGAGAAAAGGGGAATGCCCTTAAATACAATACATCTTGTGACACACTATTGTATTGAAAGGTGTTCATAATCTTCACAAAGTCCATTAGAGGTGTGTTTGGATCTTCATTTGGCTTCCTTCTGAAGACACAGCAGTTCTGAAGGGTTTAAAGCAACCCTTGCTTCAACTCGAAATTGTTAGCTGCAATTGGAGGTGGTCTAACACTTGATAAACCTTTATAGTAGACCGTTCTAGCATAATTGCCAAGTGGTCTCCCAGGCATGGGAGCTATATTTTCGAACTGGTCTGCACCCAAGGGTTGATTTTGAGCAATTCTATGACCCTCTCTTCTTCATAGATAATCTGTGCATCTCTAATAGTTGCTTCCTCAGCATCCCGTGTAGCTTGTTCTCTTAGTTGGGCTGCCTATCTTGCAGCCAAATCTATATTATCATCACCGTTCCTAGCCATAGTTTCTTTGGTTGAGGATTGCCCAACCTTCTCTGATGTCTCGGTGAGATTTCTTTCCTTCCTCAGTTGTCGTAATTATTTTTCTATCTCTGGCTCGTATGGTAGTACTTCTTTAGCAGAAGCTCAAGTCATGCACCAATCTAAACATGTAGCATGCGCACAGTCAAAGAACACCCAACGTAAAAAGGGAAAAATAAAATAAAATAAAATAAAATAAAAATTCCTGAATTAGCACTACAAATCATTTCAAACTTTTCTCTCTAGGGATGGCGATTTAGCCTCCCATGGCAGCCATCTTCTCTCCCCAGCTCCAAGCTGTGCGAGGGCTTATTCCTAACCCTAGCGAGCAAACTTCTACCAACAATGATCAACAATCCTTTGCCAAATGACTAATTACAAACAATTCTGCCCAAACGACAGCAAAGTTGACACTCAAACCAATTCATATAATCCATGGAGAACCTACAATACAATTTACAAAGGAAGAAAGACAAGCTTTTGCTGTGGAGGAAGGACTGCACCAAGCAGTAGTTGTCAAATTGTCGCCGCAATCGCCAGGTTTACAAGACTTGCGAAGTTTGGTGCCTAAAGTTCTGGGAATTAAAGGCCACTGCTTGGTTGGTTAACTTGCTCCGAAACAATTGTTAATTAGGTTGGATCAATATGAAGATTTTGTTACTGTCCTTGCACGAGCAGTGAACTATTTTCCGCACAATGGAGAAGAACATCAATATGGTGTTTTTCCCTGGACAGTTGGTTTCAATCCTAAGGAAGAAACGACAATGGCTTTGGTATGGATTTCATTTCCAAACTTATCTCCAGAATTGTTTGCTAGAAAATCTTTATTATCTATTGCATCGGCAGTTGGAAAGCCAATCACTATTGACAAAGCAACACAGGTGAAATCTAGACCTAGCACTGTTAGGGTTAGAGTTATCGTTGATCTAGTGCTAAGTTGCCGCAACGTTTTCGCTTACAGCATGTTGACAATGAATCTGGTAAGGTCGTTGAGGTTTTTCAAGAAGTTGTCTATGATAATCTTCCAGGTTATTGCAATGTTTGTAAGCACCAAGGACATGTCGAATCTGCATGTCGCTTACTTAGAAAGAAGAATATAATGGTAGCAGTAGCTGAAGGGGAGAATTATGATCAAAGTAGTATTGAGAAATTACAAGGTGATGCAAGGGATTACTTGAATGCTAAATTGTTACAAAAACAACAAGCTGAAGATGTTCAAGTTGATCGAGCACTAAGTAGGGATGTGCAGAATTTATCTACTGGACCAGGGACTGCTCAGGAGAATGCCTCTTGTTTGAATCATATTTCATCTAGGACTGGTGTGGATATGCAGCCTACTGTTAGAGGTGTGGTTACTAATAAGCCTAATGCAGATGTCGTGGATGCAGGAGTTAATTCACTGGCCAAAAAAGATAATGCTACACAGGTTCTGAAAGGGCCAGTTGTGGTAACTGAGCATGCTGGAATACCTGAAGCTATTGTTGCTATCAGTGGTAACTTTACTGATGCTTCAGGGCAAGTTGAAGCTGGGAAAAAGGTTGAGGGCATAGGTGTGGAGAAGGTCAAGAAAAAGCAAGCTGGAGATGATAAGAGGTTGAAGGATATCCCTGCTTCTACTGTTTTTGCAAGGATGTAGTTAGCTACTGCTGGTGCATTGGAGGCTGCTGCTGATCGAGCGGATACCTCTAACAAGCCTGATGTGGTTCAACAGGTTGGAGCATCTGGTAATGTGAAGGAGATGAAAGATCTTCAGTTGGTGAAGGAAGCAGCAGCGTAGGTGAAGTCTCAAAATCAAGCTCCTACTGATTCGATGAAGCTTTCAAAGGATGGGAGTTCAAGTTTGAAGTCTGCTACTGCTGTGGATACAACTGGTGTGGCTGCTTTGGATGGTGCACTTGCTACAGGTGATGAGGCAGATGTTCAGCAGCTTCAAAAACTTGTAGTTGATCATCTCACTGCTGGTGCACAAACAACTCTCTTGAGGGCTGGAAACACTAGCTGCTTAGTGGAAAAAATACCAGCTGAAGCTGTGCATGGGCAGACCATAAATAGTGTAAAAGATGCTCTCCAGGAAGATGGTAAGGGTGATACAATTGCTGTGGAGAATGTAGAAGGCTGGACAAGGGTGTCCAACAGAAAAAGCACTCCAAAAAAGGTGCAGCAGGTTGAAAATTTTTCAAGAGACAGTACAGGTGCACGCAGCACTTCAAATTCTTTTGCTGCACTTGTTCAGGTGAATGACGATGATGGGAAAGCTGCTGGAGAAAATTTGCAGCTGTTAGGTGATCAAAACAGCTCCTCGACCCCAGCTATTTTGAATCTTACATCTCTTGGGGCTCAAATATTGGAGAACATGAATCCATTCCATGCTTTCACTGGGAATTTAGCGCCAAATACAGTAGCAAAATATTACAAAAGCACCAATGATGGTGTTGATGCTTATAGGGTTGGATTGAACACTTCTAATCATGATATACCCTCCAATGATCATATTAGTCTTTCAGAAGATTCAGTTCACCCTACTCACAGTCGCGAGGCTCTTTCCTTGATGTCTTCTGCCTCTACAAAGCTAACTAAAAAGGAGGAGAACAGTGAGGCAATTAACCAGAACTTACAAGTGTTAGAGGAGGCAGTTATGTATAAGAGTAAAACCTGGGCTGACCAAGCAGAAGAGGAGGAAGAAGAGTATGATTCTAATAAGAAATATGAGGAAGATGAAGACGAGCACATCTCAAGAAGCTGGGCAGATCAGGTTGAGGAGGAGGAAGGCAATGAGGTTGATTCAACGGACAGTTATAGGGCAATTGTTACGAAACAAGTCCTTCCAATGCACAAAAGGTCACTACACCAATTTCAAAAGCATCAAGAGGGAAGAAGAAGAAGCTGCAGCAGGTGCAACATGAGGAATCAGTGAAGGTACACGAGCAGCAGGCCCCTAATTCTTCTACTGTTTTATCAAGCAAGAGAGGGCTAAGTCCAAATGCTCCAGTGTTTGTACCTACTGGACAGAAGCAAAATGCAGCAATGGTTTCGAGGGATAAGCCTAATGTTCAGGTTCTTCACAAGGATTTATATCCCGGTATGTCAACAAGCACAATCTCACCTATTGCAAGGTATAATTTGACTCCTATAAATTTCCTTCAAGCACTTGTTTCACATGGCATGGATACATTGAATCTACTTGATAAGAAGGCAGTAGCTACTACTTCCAATCCAATTGGTATTGTGGCCAAGAGTTGTGAGCCAGGAGCTTTAGTGTCTGGATTTAATCCTATTGAAGCTTTTGGTGCGGAGACGGGGCATGACTTTTATGAAGAATGGGAAGAGGAAGAACTCCTAGATGCAAGCTTTGCCAATGTAGCTAGACATCTTAGAAGTGGATCCAACAAAAGAAAGAAGAAGGCACATGAGAGACAACATAGGGATGTCAACATAACACAAGAGGTTGTCATTAGGAAACCTCCAATGAGAATTGCAAAGCAAAAGGCGGTTGTTCCTACCAACTCCACAAGGTCCAACAAACCAAAGAAGAAATGATAAAATTTGAAGATAGTGGAAGAAGAAGCCAAGAAGCTACAAGTTGAAGAGTTCACCAGGTTGAAGAAAGAGGGGCAAGACTCAATTTTTTACCTTATTTTATTCTATCATTTTTTGAGTATTATTATTTGTAATATCATCATAGAGTATGTTATAAACTCTGTGGTGATCATAGAGCACTTAGTTCGTTCTAGTTCTTATTTCTTACATGCTTGCTAGTAGATGAGGTTGTTCATGCCTCGTTAGAAATTGTAAGGTAAGGTCTAGATCAGTATGTGCTTGCTATATGTCTTATACCTTTGAGAATATCCAAACGGCTATGAGATCATTCGCCCTCGTGAGACTTTGCCGGCGGCCACACCATGAGCCTCATCATGAGGCTGCCATAATAAGGCAATGGAGGCACACAGGGATGATTATATAGCCAAGGCGTAGAGGCGATATTACTGTAGCTTTTGTTCCTCGTACTTGTACTCTTCCTTTGTGGTTTTTTTTATTATTAATAAAATAGCTACTAGGCAGCCCGCCTAGTAGTATAATTTGCAAGAAAAAAAAATATTTCAAATACTATTGATTGCCAATCCCCGGCAACGGCGCCAAAATTTGACGAGCTCGAAACACACACTTAATTATGCTCGCTAATCAAATATAATATAGTATAATATCGTATCCACAAGGATTGATTTAAACAGTATTCTCGTAGTTTTTAGCTTGACCGCTATCCAAAAGAATCAACAATTGAGGTTTATATGAATTCTAACTAAAATTAACTAAGAATCTAAAGCTATTGACTAATGACAATCAAAACAAAGATGAGAAAGGAAGTTATCAATGGGAGAAAATAGGGGTTTGATAGGATAGGTGCAAGATAATTGTTTGGAATGTAACTCTAGGTAATTCACTTCTAATGTTTAAGTCAGTCTCTCGAATTCACTCAATTATAAGTTCAAACATTCAGCAAAACCTCCTCCCTCGCTTAAGTCTTAACCTCCCAATGAGAATTGCAAAGGAAAAGGCGGTTGTTCCTACCAACTCCACAAGGTCCAATAAATCAAAGAAGAAATGATAAAATTTGAAGATAGTGGAAGAAGAAGCCAAGGAGCTACAAGTTGAAGAGTTCACCATGTTGAAGAAAGAGGGGCAAGACTCAATTTTTTACCTTATTTTATTCTATCATTTTTTAAGTATTATTATTTGTAATATCATCATAGAGTATGTTATAAACTCTGTGGTGATCATAGAGCACTTAGTTCGTTCTAGTTCTTATTTCTTACATGCTTGCTAGTAGATGAGGTTGTTCATGCCTCGTTAGAAATTGTAAGGTAAGGTCTAGATCAGTATGTGCTTGCTGTATGTCTTATACCTTTGAGAATATCCAAACGGCTATGAGATCATTCGCCCTCGTGAGACTTTGCCGGCGGCCACACCATGTGCCTCATCATGAGGCTGCCATAATGTGACGACCCGGTAAATCGTCTCATGGGTTACTACTCCATCTTTCCCAATATCTGTATCATTGTGCCTCGTTATCAGTGTCTTAGGTAATTTAGTTGAGTAAGTTGCATTCGGAGTGAAATCGGTAAGAAATGAGACACTTAGTCTTTTTCAAGGAGGCTTAAAGTTGTAAAAGTCAACTGTATGTTGACTTATGAGTTAGAAGGTTCGGATGTGAATTCCGATGATTCGGTTAGCTTCAGGAGAGGATTTATGACTTAGGAGAGTGATCGGAATTAGTTTTGGAGGTTCCGTGTGGAATTAGGCTTGAATGGTGAAGTTACAATTTTGGCGATTTCCGGTTGATAGGCGAGATTTTGATCCGAGGGTCAGAACGAAATTCCGAAAGTTGCTGTAGCTTCGTTATGTTATTTATGACTTGTGTGCAAAATTTGAGGTCAATCGGACCCGATTCGATAGGTTTCAGCATCGAATGTAGAAGTTGGAATTTGTTAAGTTCATTAGGCTTGAATTGGGGTATGATTGTATATTTAGCGTTGTTTGATGTAATTTGAGGCCTCGACTAAGTCCATGTGATGTTTTAAGATTTGTTGATATATTTGGTTGAAGTCCCGAGGGCCTCGAATAGATTTTGGATGGTTGATGGAGTTTAACTTTGGCGTTTCAAGAAGAAGTCGATGTCGTACCTTCAAGAAAAAGTGGTATCATATTATGCAAATGAACTCCAAATTAAGTTTTGATTGAAGCATTAGATCCGTATCGAAATTTCGGAGTCATAGCAAAAAGAATCGTCCAATTCGGACATCGTATAAGAAAGTTATGCCCATTTTCGTGACGAGGAAAAAATCTGCCGAAATGTGAGATCCGCGATCGCGGATCAACAAATGTGAACCGCGGAATGGACTTTGAGGTCGCAAACTGAGGCAGAAAGGGTCTATAAGCGGGGGTTTTGGCCATTTTGGCCATTTTAACATTTTTGGGGCTAGGGAGGTTGGATTGGGGCGATTTTTGAGGCAATTTTCAAGGAAAACATCGGGGTAAGTGTTCTTTATCATAAATCCTTCATAGATCATTATTCCATACTCATTTACATCATGAATCCATGAATCTATGGAAGAAAAATCAGAATTTTTTTCAAATCTTCCAAGAACGAAAATTTAAGATTTGAAAGCCAATCCGATGTCGAAATTCGACAAATTTTATATGGTTGAACTCGTATCGGAATGGGTTATCACATTTTGTGGGTTTTGTACGATTACGAGAAATGGGCCCCACTGGCAATTTTGAGTTAAATTTCGGATTTTAATCCGAAAAATTTATAAATTCATATGGAATTAGTTTCTACTATGTGTATTGAGTGTATTAAATTATTTGTGACTAGATTTGAAGCCTTTGGACGCAAAGTTTCAAGGCAAAGGTTTATCGGAATCTTGAATTCAGTTGCAAAGCGAGGTAAGTGGTTGTCCTAATCTTAGCTTGAGAGACTAGAAATCCTGTGCTAATTGTTAAATTACTTCTTGTTGAGAACAATGTATAGGTATGGTGACGAGTACCTATACATTGGTGTCGAGCATGACCGTGGGTCATATATTGATAAGTGTTGTGTAATTATTGTTCTAATTGCTAAATATTATCTGTGATTGTTGTTGTAATATAAGTGGGAGCGGGTGGCACGCCTGTCACAAGATATCGTGAAATGAGGGCGGGTGCTACGCCTACCACATGAATTTATCATTATAATTGTTCCTCGTGATTACAGGTTGATGTATCTTTTATTCGGCATAATTTAGATTGTTAGATGGACTAGTTGAATAAGGAAGTGTTAGAAGTCAAAAAGGGGTCCAGTGTCTAAGTCATGGGTAGTGTCTTAGGAGTTCATTAGGAGTTTAAGGGATCCGGTGTCACAATAGTAGCGTCGTGTCTAGGTTTAATGAAATGATAATTGGGTTAGGAGGTTAATTGTAGAACTTCGACTGTAATTAAGTACTAACATTGATTGAGCTAAATAGGAGTCGAATATGGTTTGGTTATAGCTGATTTCTCCCTGGCCAGGATGATTGTTTGATGTTGTTTATTCCCTAATTGGGAAGTTGTTATGTTGCCTTGTTCCCTTGTCGGGACTTCTTGTGATTGTTGTGGTATTGTAAGTGGGAGCGGGTGGCATGCCTGCCACAGGATATATGTAAGTGGGAGCGGGTGGCACGCCTGCCACAAGAGGTTACTGTAAGTGGGAACGGGTTGCACGCCTGCAATAAGAGGTTACGGGAGGTGAAGGTGGCTTGTATTTCATCTCATTGTGTTAAAGGCTAAATTGCAGTTTTCCTTCTTAATCGTTGATGATTCATTTCGCTTTATTTGTCTGTTGTTGCAATGTATGTTTTCTTTTAGCCATTTAAATTGTTTATGTATTTCTAGTTTTCTGCTGTAGATACATATATGTGTATAATTAAACAGGTTTATCTGAAATCTGGTCCTAGCCTCGTCACTACCTCGCCGGGGTTAGGCCAGGCACTTACCAGCACATGGGGTCGGTTGTGCTGATACTACATTCTGCACTCTTTTGTGCAGATCCCAATGCCACAGGCTTCGGACAGTAGAAAGCTTCCAGCGTTGTGATTATCAGGCGACCCAAGGTAGTACTGCATACGTTCGCAGATCTTGGCGTCCCCTGTCCCTTTTCTTTACCTGTTTCTTCCACGTAGTTCGGAGACAGTATTTTGTTATTTCTTCCAGAACCTTGTTTGTAGTACTCTTAGACAGTCTGTGAAACTGTGACACCAGATCTTGGGTAGTTTGTAAAAGAGATTTTATTTGAAATATTCTATGCATTTCGCTCGTTAAATTGTGTTGTTTATTTATGGTTGGTTTTAGTTGAATTGATTTCGAATGAAAACATGGTACATAATTCGGTTGATTGGCTTGCCTAGCTTTCACTAGTAGGCGCCATCACGACTCCCGAGGATGGGAAATCCGGGTCGTGACACATAATAAGGCAATGGAGGCACACATGGATGATTATATAGCCAAGGCGTAGAGGCAACATTACTGTAGCTTTTGTTCCTCGTACTTATACTCTTCCTTTGTGGTTTTTTTTTATTATTAATAAAATAGCTACTAGGCAGCCCGCCTAGTAGTATAATTTGCAAGAAAAAAAATATTTCAAATACTATTGATTGCCAATCCCCGGCAACGGCGCCAAAATTTGACGAGCTCGAAACACACACTTAAATTATGCTCGCTAATCAAATATAATATAGTATAATATCGTATCCACAAGGATTGAATTAAACAGTATTCTCGTAGTTTTTAGCTTGACTGCTATCCAAAAAAATCAACAATTGAGGTTTATATGAATTCTAACTAAAATTAACTAAGAATCTAAAGCTATTGACTAATGACAATTGAAACAAAGATGAGAAAGGAAGTTATCAATAGGAGAAAATAGGGGTTTGATAGGATAGGTGCAAGATAATTGTTTGGAATGTAACTCTAGGTAATTCACTTCTAATGTTTAAGTCAGTCTCTCGAATTCACTCAATTATAAGTTCAAACATTCAGCAAAACCTCCTCCCTCGCTTAAGTCTTAACCTCCCAAGATGAACTAATTTAAGCACGTGAAGATATGCAAGAATGCGTAGTGGATTGGTCTTTAGGAAAACCTCTTTCGATTATTCTCCTAACTAGGTTTAATCAATGGTTCAACTAGCCTCTTTCAATTACTAAGAAGAACTAAAGAACTCAACTAGCAATATAATGCAAAAATATCACAAGTTATGCCTCTCTCGATTACATGAACTAGTGAGTACAGATGCAACAAATAAATCATCAATACACCAAATCCATCAAAACCTAAAGAGAACTACTCCATAGTTATGGAGCAATTATCACAAATAAAGTTAAAGTATAGGAAAACATAAATTCAATCCAAACTCGGGTCTTGAGTAGGGAAGGAATGATGAAATCCGTGTGCTGGTATTCTTCCAACTCCTCTTTAGCCTCCTTAGGTCAAATATGTGTCAAAAGTCCAGAAAATAATATTTTTTTCATGTATTTTATAGCAAGTAGGGTCGGACCTAGACGAAATCATCTTTTCCTAGCCGAAATAGTATATTTACTCTGTAAAATTGCACAAGCGCGCATGGGGCAACGCGGCATGCGGGGCATTAGTGGGGAAATCCACAGAGTTGTTTCTGACAGGTAGCAGGAGAATAGGCAGCCACGGTGCACCGTGGTAGTGGACTTTTCTCAAAGTACGGATTTTTTGTGTGTTTTGACGTCTAGACTTGGTCCTCGACCCCCGAACACGATCCCGGCTTAATCCCTTGGGCTTTTACTCAGACTTCAAAGCTCCAAATCACTTGAATTCATTCCATAACATCTACATAGCTCGGAATCACTTCTACAAGGTATAAAACACAGAATAAGTGCAAAACACTATCAATTAAAGCTCAAACACAAGTAAAGTGCAGTGAATTAGAGTGCAATAAGCGACTAAAATACGTAATTATAGCCTACCATAAATTATCGAAAGTTGGAAATTTGAAGGTTTAGAAAGTTCAGAGATTTGATCGGAAGTTGCCTTTGAGGCTATCGGAGTCAGATTCTTATTATAGGACTTAGAATAGGTGTGTTATGTCATTTTGGACTTGCGTTCAAAATTTGATTGCATTCCGAGTTGGTTTGATAGGAATCAGACGTTTGGTTGGAAGCTTAGAAGCTTATGAACTTAAGAGGTTCAATTGATGGTTTGATCGTCGATTCGTAGATGTGGTGATCTTGCATGTGTTTGGAGGCTTTAGTTAACTTCATAGTTTTTACGGACTTGTTGGTATGATCGGTTGGGGTCCCGAGGTGGCTTGGGTGTGTTTCAGACCACCCGGAGCTTGGTTGAGTTGCTAATGACTGCTAGTGTTTGGTGCGCTTCACAATCTCTGAGTAGGTCTTCTGATCGCGTAGGCTTATTTGGGGCAGAGGAATTTTGTTCTTCGCGTTCGTGAAGCTTTGCGACTCGTGTCCTTTGCGTTCACGGGCTGGGCAATGCGTTCACGAAGAAGGATGGCAGGCTGGGGGGAAAGGATGGAGCTAAGCCTTCGAGTTTGCGTGGGATTGACCATGTTTGCGTAGGCCAGTAGGACTTGTGCATCGCATTCTTGGGCTAGAGCCCGCTTTCATGAAGAGTTATTATGGGGTAGTGTATTTTTGTGCTTCGTGAACGCGAGGTTGTGGCCGCTTTCGCAAAGTGTATCACTAGGACTGACCTTAAGTGTTATAATTTTGGAATTTTTACCCATTTTCTTATATTTTGAGCCCTAAACTTAGAGAGATGGAGATTTGGGAGAGCAAATTCACTACTACATTGTAGGTGAGAAATTTCACTTGGATTTGGCTTTATATCTTGATTCCCCATGGATTTCTACACCTAAAACATGGAATTTTAGAAGAAAATTTGGGAGTTTTGTCTACAACTTAAGAGAGTGAAATTGGGGGATTTGGGAGTCGATTTGGACTTAGTTTTGTAATCTAATTATATATTTGGATTCGTAGAGTTACGGATAGTTGAGATCTACTCCTTGACTCGAGTTTTGACCGTGTGGGTCCGAATTGACTTTTGAAGATTTGATTAACGATCGAAGCTTTACTGGAGTTGTTTCTATGGCTTTGTTTGACGTTATTGAGTTGTTTTTGGTTAGATTCAAGCTGGTCGGAGGTGTTTTCTAAAGGAAAGGCATTTTCTAAGTGTTGATTTGGCCCATTTAAGGTAAGTATCATGCCTAATCTTGTATGACTAAATAACCCTTAGTCTTGGACCTTATTTGTTGAATTGAAATCTATGTGTTTTAATGTATATGCGAGGTGACAAGAGTATATGCGGCTGCTATGTATGAAAAATGATCGAATTAGACTCTAGCTTTCTACTATGCCTTGATTCGACAATCTGCTAATCCATAGGCATTGGAGTTGATAAATTGCTATAGAGTTTTTAGTATTATTCTCTAAATTTAATTTTCCTTTGTACAACATTTTGAATACTCTATTTGATGTGGCGATATGGCAAAAACAAATAAATATATGCTTTCAAGTTATGCATCAAACAACATCTCAGAGTCATCCGCCTTTGTGATAGTACATATTGTTCAATAGCAAGTTATCCCCATTGCAGAAATTCTAGAACAAACGGTTGTAAGTCTGGTATCATATCGAGATGAGTGTGAGGTTTTAATAATAAATTAGAATAACCAACATGTGCTTTTTTTTCTCCCCTGACAGGTTGGGATTTTATACGTTGAGGCAAAAGTACAACATTAGATTATACATAAGTGTTATGTGCCAATGTTCAGTCTGCAAACAAAATTTGAGAACAAAGGAAAGAAAGGCATTTGATTGCACTAACTATAAAGTCGGACAATATTAGTTCCTCGGTATGATGTTTTTGCCACACTTAATATTTTCCTCTCGTTTGATTATTAGAAATTGGTAAGTCTCTTAGGCCACAACAATTTCATTCTCTTTCGTCATTCACATTATGCGTTCTGTGCATTCATGTCCCTGATCTTCTATGAAACTATGCTCTACTATGCCACCTTACTTATAACTTTTCTGACTTTAAGGTTATCCTGTTTCTCGCTACTCAACCGGCCTGAATTCTAATTGTGAGATGTATTTATCACATGTGCTACCATAAATGATTTCTGGTTTAGTCTACTGTGTTATGTTGATACTTGAGATTAATCCTGAGTTTGCCTCTATGCCTTGTTCTAGATTGTTATGATAGCCTAGGAAGTATTTTGCTAAGTCATTCATGCCTAACCTGCTGCCTTTCTGGGGTTCTACTGTTCATTATGACCTGTTCTCATGCAATTTAAGTTTCTCTTGTATGTTTGTTGACTTGATTCAACTCTGTATTCTTAGGTACTAGTCAAACATTTATAGTAAACCTTATGCTAGCCTTTCCCCTATATGTGGCCAGCTAGCACTAGATTTGACGCTTGCTTCGCTACTGCTAAATATTGATATGCCTCTTGTATTTGGGGAGTGCTTTAGGCTAGTTCTAGCTATGCTTTGTTTGAACTTCCTTTGAAATAGTTTGCTATCCTATGATGGTCAATCCTTTCCCCCTTAGCTTCTAAAAAGTGCAAGCAGGAACCTGCTTATATGTGCCTTGTCGATATATTCTATGATCTTGTCTCGATGTCTTAGTGAGAATTGATGTTAGTTGCAGCTTTGAGAATCCAGTGCATAGACTTCAAAGTGTTTAATTAGTTTTCATGTGTAGTTCGTTAGCTTCTGTGGTTAAGTTGGTTCATCTGTAACTGCTGGGTAAGTAAGTCCTCCATTTGGGCATGGTGCTGGTCCATGTATGAGTTGAACCTTGTAACTGAGACACTCCAATTCTTTGGGTGAGCCTGGGATATGGGTCTGCTATTTATGTGAAGAATAAGCCAGCTGAAGGCCCAGAAATGTCACTGGATTATTTTCTTTGGGCCTGCAACTATTTGGGCCTATATTTGTTTCAGTGTAATATTTGAGCATTTATTCTTTCATTTGGGCCTATAATAACTTGTAATCTCGAATAGCCAGGGATGAGTGAAAATTGGGGGGCTGGGATATTCTATTCTTCGCATGAAATGGTAGAAAACATGTCTATAGGTCATTAATCTGTTTGCTTGCTAGTTTATCTGTCCCATGTGTTGATTTGGTATCCTATTCACTTTAGAAGCATGATTTAGGGCTAATACGATGTCTTGACTTGCAAATGTAAGAAAACATGCCTAATGGAACTAAGACAAAAATTGGTGATTGTTACACCTAGATACCATGTCTATAGGACCTCAATTTGATAAATCAAAATTGTCGTTGTTGCTATTCTGATCATAATGCCCGCCTAGAAATCATGCCTATAAGGATAAATAAAACAAATGAGTGTTCTCAACTGCTTTGCTGCCCAGATACTAATTGTTTAGTGATCATGCCTATAGGATGTTACTACTCATCTAGGAAGCATGTCTATAGAACCAAAGATGACTAATTTTGCGCCTTCAATTGCCTCACTGCTCAGACGTGAATCCCCTAGAGATCATGCGTATAGGATCTTTTATAAAACCATGTATTAAAATCAGCAGCTTTTTCAAGATAATCTGCCCAAAAACACTGCCTATAGGACGTTATGTTAACCTTTGAATTGTTAAATCACATAGAAATCATGCTTGTAGGTCTTGCACAATTCAATATACTTTGACTTCAAATCGGTCCATCTACAGCCGCCTGCCTAATAATCTGAACATTGTTGGCATGAGTGTATAACTCCCTACATGCATCTGTGCTTATATGAGGAGGCCAACTTGAACCATAGAAATGGGACAGGTAAAGCACGCATAGGACACATTTTAGAATTGAATTAGAACGCTCTTAGGTAAACAACTTCAAGATAGTAATTTGGTAGCAGGAGATGATACTCTGTGCCTACTTAATAATATGAGCAACCCTTACACTTAAGGGAGTTGCAAAATATTATTTATGCTGCACGGTGTATCCTTTAGGCATAAAAACTTAGGACCCTCCCCCCATAGTTACTATTTATACACCTATATGTGCAAACTTAGACCAAACTAGGACATATCTTGTAATCTTCAAAGGTTATAATCCATCTCTTTCTCCTTATGACTTGTTTCATCTTGTAATTGGATGTTTTGGATTCTTTGTTACAATTTAAATGATCACATAGGATAACCGTAATTCAATAATCCCTACATAGCATAAAATCCGACCGGAATCCATAGTTGTGGACCTCAAAGAGTGCCTAACCCCTTCTATTTGTGGTTATTTGAGCCCTTACCCGATCTTTGGTGATACAGACTAGTTAAAACAGAGTTATTCACGAATAGGTGCCCTAAAGCGCCTTAAAACCGTTAGGTGGCGACTTTTCTCTTTTAATACCTATTTAAAAGAGTTGTCACATGTCAAAACCCGCTTTCACGAGAAAATGGGGCGCGACAGCATGGCTACTCTGTTGGGGATATAATTTGGCTTTTACCATAAGGAATTTTTTCTTGTGTGGATTTTTGAATTATTTGACTTCTTTCGTGCACATCCCTCTTCCTACTCCCCCTTATTTGCTTGAAATTTCTATATCATGGATATCCCATCCCTATCTCCTTATTGTCTTCATCTAATTATGTTTTCGGATTTTTTGAGCTATGCTAACTTTTTCCCTTTGTTTTTTTTCCCTTTCTTTCTCTTGTTCATTTTATTGCATTATTTACTACTCTTGTGTGGTTTCACCATGCAAAATACTTGGCTACATGTTATTATTTTTCGCATTAAGCATGTTTTCAACATCATACTCCACTCATGCCTATTATCAACATAGCCGCTTTCTTAAATATACCTTTTTTAAACTGGAAAGGCTTATTAGCAGTAGACTAGTCGCTTAGCGTTGCAGTCGACGGTTCGGTGCCTTTCCCTCTCAAGTCGTCCGCTTGAGAGTATCAGTCTAGACCCTCTTAGAAACCCCACTCTGATTTAAAATGTACATGCATCATGTTAAAACCTAGCATGGATCAAAACGTCAATGATGCATTAATCCGTTTAGATAAGCCTTGTCCAAAGTCCAAATGGATTTTCACAATCCCAAAGGACATAATCATGTTACGTGCATTACTTGGAGAAAATGTGCCAACACATTGACCATTATTGCATAAATAATCGAATCTGGAGGGGGAAAGGCCTAGCCTTTTAATTAATTGCAGAGAATGAGGCACGAAAATACCAGGTTTGGCATGGTCCAGAATATCCCATCTCTGCTGATTGATTGGTGGAATGACCTTGCGCCATGTGATAGAAACCACATAAGAAGGGTATTGGGTAATTTGCCGTCTTTGTTGAATGTCTGGCCAAACAGAGAATTAATTGAGGCAGCCAATATGTTCTGGATGAAAAGAGAGTTGTCTTCTGATACGCTCAAATTACACCTTAATAGACAGTGTAAGCGGTCGGTGTCAAATATAATAACCCAACAAGGTTGGGGTCGAATCCCACAGGGAATAGGTGTGAAACGTTTACTTAATTAGTGTAGTACTCAACTAAGTCATAATTCTATCTAGTAATTGTAACCGAAAGATGTATTGAATTTAGGTTAAATGAAGACTAATTGCAATATTATGAATGTAAATAATATGATTTAAAGAAACCAAGGTTGTGTCCCCCTTAATGTAGTATAATGCTATTGATATTAATATTATATATTTCCAACGGAAGACTCTCTTGATATGCAATTGATATTTAATTTACTACCCAATATTTTCCAATAGTTGGATAATATGTCCTCTTTATGATTTTCCCAAATACAAAAGAGTTGTGATTAAGAACAATCAATTAATGCCAAATTAAAACCCACTTATTCCTAAGCGATTCTATTAAACAAGGTTTAAAGCCTTGAGTCTTTGTTATTTACTTCTACCAAATTCTACCCCACTTTCCCAAGTAAAGGTAGAATTAAATGGCGTTTGTTAATGTTTGCAACCATCAACAATTGTTTGAAGAATAAGAAGTAAATAAATATCAATCATCCGTTGAAACTATATTCAATATCAAAATCCCGATAACATCATACCCATCTAGGTTTCACAACCTTAGCGTTTGGAATTAGCTACTCATGCTAAAACCGAATGTGAAAGAATAGTAATTGTCATAATCTTACAAAGTAGAAGGTAATTGATCCAAAAAGCTTCCAAGAATTCAAAATAGTTTAAGCCTTGTACTTTATGCTCTCAATTCTAACAAGATCCTGCCCACAAAATCCTATTAAACCTATTTATAAAGGCTCAAAAACCGAGGCGAAGTTCGGACTGATTTGCCCCTGATGTCAATAATGCGGACCGCATTTCTGTCGCATAACAGAAATGTGGTCCGCAAATATTACATGTTCGTCGCATGTTCAACCCAAGGATTTTGCCTTCATCGCATTTTGGATTTGCGGTCCGCATTTTAGTTATGCGGACACCTTCTGCATCGCAAATCCAACAACCTGTAAACTGCATACTTGATTTGCGGTTGGGTTTGTGGTGCGCATATCGATTATGCGATCGCAGATGCGATCGCATTCTTTACCCTGACTCTCACCCAAAACTCTGCTTGCGTCTGCGTTTCCCAAATGCGTGTTTGCGGTCCGCATTTTAGTTATGCGGTCGCATATGCGGTCGCATATGCGACCGCATTCTTAACATGAAAAAGTGCCCAGAGTTCTGTCCTCGTTTGCGATTTGATTGTGAAATATGCGGTTAGCATGTGCTGTTTGCGACCGCATATTCACCTCTGCAATGCTGTTCAGTGCTTTTCTTGTCTTCAGTTAGCTTTTTGAGCTCTTTTCCGTGCTTTTAGGTCCTTACACTTGATGTACTCCAAATATACTAAAATTACATAAGTATCGATGGAATTTGCACGTAAAACAAGTTAAAATCTAAGCAAGTAGTATCAAAAAGTGCCGATATTTCCCGGCACATCAACACCCCCAACTTAAACTCTTGCTTGTCCTCAAGCAACTAAAACGATACTATCCTATTCCAGACTCTACTTACCAAACATGAAACAATAATGACTATGGACAGTGTTTGTTGTTAGTATTTCAAGCATACCTCTTTGAATGCTTTACCATCCCTGAATCATTAGTATATTCAAGGACAACCAATCAGCTTGTGAACTTTGAGCCTCAACAAAGTGACTAAAGGCTACCTTCAGCTGAATGCACTTATGCTTTACTCGAAACTCATCTTTCTATCAACCTCGCAGATCATGTGCTCTCACTAGAAAGAAATTCCCAAACTCACAATATTTATCATAACAATACAAAGGGACTAAAGTGCAAATACACTCACTCTCAGAATAAAATTTCAAGTGTCACCACATACCATGCCATAGGCTTGCCCTTATTTTAATTCGTCACCTACTTCTAAGAACAATCGGTTGAAGATCACATAAGGACTTTTTAAGCTTGTAATGTAGGTTTAAGGAAGGGTAGGATAAATATTTAGATATGAGTGACTACATCTTCCTTGAACACTAATTACATTTTTCTTTCTTTTTACACTTTGCTTCTTTTCACACCCCATAGCCTCAATGCGTTTAGTTCCCAATGTGGACCCACCTTAAATACCTCTCTAATTTCCTTCAGAGCTCCATTATTGTAAATACACATATTATTCTTTTCTTTTTCTTTTCTCTTTTTTTTTCTTTTCTGGAGCTTTGATAAATTCACATTAGCACTTTGAGGTATAAGCTCTCACCCTCACTGCATAACCTTATCCATTTCCATTTTGACCCACACCCCCAACTTAGGCTTTTAGCCTCATTCTCAATGTTCAAGGAGGAACAGGTTCAAAAGAGATAATTGTTTTTACGAACGGGAAAGGTTTGTAATGAGGACGCCAAAGAAAAGGCTAAAAGGTTCAAATAGGGTACTAGTGACATTATTTATGCACAAGTAGGCTAAAAAAGCTAAAGAGGTTTTATACATAGAACAAAGAATGCCTAAGATCCTCTCTCCAACTCAGTGTAATTATAATAAGCGTCGAAAAACCAACTGGGCAAGTTCTAGATGGCAGAAGCAAACACAAGAACTATTTAAACAAAGAGCTCACACACATGGAACACAAACTGTTTGGTTAACATAGTTTACAGCTTTAGAGTTAACATTTTGGCAAATCAAGGCTTTCCTCATATATAAATACATGACTCTAGGTAGACCTAGAGTTACAGAGTGAGCCTCACGTTCACACAGTTGATCTGTTAAAAAGGGTATAATCTACACATAGATGCACATGCTTGATACTAAATAATTACACCGTCCCGGTCAACATGTTTCATTTTACTGTCCTGGTTCTATTATTACACCCTTGAAAAAGAACCCGACAAAGAAAAAAACAAGGGGATTTTATTGGCACACTTTATTTTCTACTAATTAACTACATCAACATATATACTGAAATCATTAAACATTAATACATATTTTACAGTTACTAATGTCGCAAAACATACAAGAAAACAGATCAAATATACAGATAAGGCTACCACCCCTAACCGAAATCATGCATTGCCCCCAATGCATAAGAAAAGAAGTTAGAGTTCAAGGGGCTCCCTGGGGCGCATTCGCGCTAAGGGAATCAGTAGCATATGGATCCTTTGAAGCTGAAGTAGGGTTGTGGGACTGAACGGGAGCTGGTGTTGGGGCTGCTGAGCTGCTAGCTTCGCCCACTGGTGGCTGAGTGGCCGATGGGTCTGCAAGGGCGGCCACATCTGCTAGCGAGTGCTGTATGGTCTGCTTAATGTTTGCGTGCTCCTCTTCCTCCACTGTTGGAGCAGCAATCTATTTGCTCTTCTCCTGAGTGTCATCACCCTCGTCAGACCATGAACTTGTATCCTCTGTTTCTTTCCCTTCTAACTCTGATGAATGTCCCAATGTCTCGTCATCAGTAACATCAACCGGTACCGGAGGAGCTGGAGGTTGAGACACTCTGGCAGACGGAGGTGCAATGTCTGCCATTTGAGTAGTGAAGTCCAAACCCAGGTCTAGTGCAGCAATGACTGCACCTTGGTCACCCTCTTTGGGGAGGAGAGATGCTAGGTCGAACTCCAAATTTTGCATTTTCTGGAGTTCGGTCTTCATAGATTTCACTTCCTCCCTCAGCTGAGGTAAACCCCTAACCTCACCTCTCTCTATCTGTTCAACCCTGGACTCAAGTTTGTGCAAACGATCCCCAAACAATGTTTGTTATTGTTGGAAAGCGGTCACTGACGTTTGAATTGGAGTCAGGGCTTGTTTGATCAGGTGTGGCAGGGTTTTCAAGAGTTGTTCCACTTTGGCATTGGCATGTAGTGCAACAAGACCAAGTCTTGAAAGGGCTGGCGTTGTCGAAGCAGGTTGACCTGTGGGGGACGGAGATGCAGGCTCTGCAGCAGCAGTGGAGGCTTCTGGATCTTGGGGAGATATGAGAGTTTGGGAGTCAAGGTCCTGAAGTGGGGTCTCTGTTGGGGCAGCAGAATCACTGATACGAGTGATATCTATATCTCTCTTTGACTTTCCGAGTTTGTCAGCTTGTGGCAAGAAAGGCACGTTCACAGCTTGGCAAAGGGATGTGATCAAACTCGGAAATGGAAGTGATGTGGCATGCTGCGTTGCCCGAATACCAATCTCCAAGAAGATGAGATTCCCCATATCGATTTTTATATCGGCCATAATGCACGCAATGAGAAGTGCTTTCTCAATGCTTATATCTGTTTCGTTTCTGGGCAGTATTAAATGGGAGGTGACGAACCTCAGCCAAAATTTTCCCTCCCTTGTGAGGTCCTCTTTATAGATCTTCTTTCTAGGGTTTATCCAAGCAGGAGTCCCCTTTGCAATAATGGATGCTATCCACCCACGTTCATTTTCTCTGTTGGAGTACTTGGCATCGTACTCGGTTGTGCCTGATTTCCAATCGGGGAAGTAGATTTCCTTAATTTGCTCACTGTTGCAGAACACACTCTTGCCCCAAACTTGTACAATGCCAGTAAATATTCTGTTGCGTCTGCGGTGCCCCGTTCTTGAAGCTCCATAGGATGCATAGAATTCCCAGACCATTGACTCGTTGTACTCTTTAGGATTCCTAGTAAAATACTCCCATTTTCTCGTTTTTATATTGTCTAGAATATGGGGGTACTGTTCTTGTAGTCCATTCAAACTCAACTGTTTTTCACCCAAGATTTTTCTTTTAGTCAGCCCCTCCCTAGACAATGTCCTGGAGCCTTCGACCCCGAATCGAAGCTGAAGGTCATCTCCACGCTTCCTTCTGGCCTCAGCCACTAGATCAACTTTGGGCAAGCGGTTCTCCTCATCAGACTGGGAGGTGCTTGGCAAATTTGGTTCCATTCTTACACATTTGGGTTGTGTCGTGTTAGGACCGGATGATGACCTTTTCTTTGCGGAATGCTTTTGAGGTGCCATATCTGCATAAGGGTAAGATGTAAGTGACATTGTCATCAGTAGAGAAAAGAAAACAAGAAGAATCAACAAAGAGTTAAATGAATGCGGCGTGGTTTGCGGTCGCATAACCACTACGCGAACCGCAAACTCGTCGCATTCATATGTGTGCAAAGCTAGATTTTATTCTGCGGTGAGATATGCGATTGCATAACCATTATGCGAATCACATAACCATTGCAGAATGTTCTTGTTCATAGACATGTTAGCAGAACACAAATGCGATCGCATATCCACTGCAAAGTGAGATATGCGATCGCAAACTTGACGCGGATTTGCTGGTGTTAATCCAGATGTTCTGACCCTGTTTGTTGTGCCTTTGCGGTTCGCATAGTAGTTATGCGACCACAAAGGCACTGCATTTTTTGTCTTCTTCAGGTATCTAGGATTTTAGGGATGCGGTCCACATTTTGATTTTGTGGACCGCAAATACCTTTGGATTCACAATTATGTTCATCCCCCCATAACTGACAACCCTAGATTCCTGTATCCATCCCCCAAAATGCTCAAACATCTACAATGGGCCACAAAACCTAACTTGCAGAGTGAAAATTAAAGACATAGCAAAGGTAGTAGTTTGGTGGATCAGCACACATACCTAGGAAGAAGATTTCAGGGGGTATGACAATTTTAATCAGAACTCTGATGTTGGTGAGCTTCAATCTTAGTTTTCTGCCGATATTCTCTATTGCTGTTCGTTTGTCTGTTCTTTTCCCCTTTTTTTTTATAATATATTGAAGGATTTAAAAGAGGAGGAAATGCGGACTCTTACCTGTCACTATGCGATGGATAAGTCATCGCATAGTTTAAATGCGATCCGCGAATTAGACAACCTCACCGCATTATTGTCATCGTTTTGAGCCAAACTTTCTGTCTCTGATTGCGATGGAAATGCAGAACGCATAATGAAAATGCGATCCGCGAATTAGACTATCTCACAGCATTATTGTCATCGTTTTGAGCCAAACTTTCTGTCTCTGTTTGCGAAGGAAATGCGGACCGCATAATGAAAATGCGATCCGCAAACTGCAGTACATCTTCGCATTTTTGACAACCATTTTAGTCCAACTTTCTGCTTCAGATTGCGACACAAATGCGGCTCGCATATTGATAATGCGATCGCATTTGTACAGCATCTGTCACATAGTAGTTTTTCTTCAGTTACAAGAATTCCTTCTCAGTTTTGTGTCCTTTTTTAAAACTCCTGCATTCTAAAACACCCTTCAAATAGCCATAAGTAAAACTATCTATCAAAAACTTAAATAAAGTTACAACAACAAGCAAAAATAAATGTTACCACACATGGGCTACCTCCCATGAAGCGCTTGATTTAACGTCGCGGCACGATGAAGTTGAGACGCCTCTGAATTCATTCCATGGTTAGGCATGGACCATCTTTTAGAGTCAGCTGCTCTACCAAATGCTTCTCACCGTCTGCTCCCAAGTAATGCGTAATTCTTTGACCATTCACCTTGAAGGTTCGGAGCCCATCCTCCGATGCTAATTCTACATCTCCAAAGAGAGAGACATCGACGACTTTGAAAGGGCCAAACCATTTAGATTTTAGCTTGCCGGAAATAATTTTAGTTTGGAGTTGAAAAGCAATACCAGATTCCCTGCCTTGAATTTTCTTTTTAAGATCTTTTTGTCATGGACGAATTTCATTCTTTCTTTATACACTGCTGCACTTTCATACGCGTGGAGACGGAACTCTTCATTCAATTGTGCTAGCCTCAGAGCTCCAGCTTCTACCCAGTCCATGTTTAATCTTTTTAAGGCCCACATAGCCTTATGCTCAAGTTCCACAGGTAGATGGAAAACTTTTCCAAAAACTAGCCGATAGGGCGATGTACCAATGGGGGTTTAGTACGCTGTGCGGTATGCCCATAGAGCATCATCTAGCTTCTTCGACCAGTCGGTCCTATTTGCATTCACCGTTTTTGCTAGTATGCTCTTTATTTCACAGTTAGATACCTCCACTTGACCGCTTGACTGTGGATGACAGGATGTGGCAATCTTATGCTTGAGACCGTACTTGTCAAGGAGAACTTTAAAGGCTTTGTTGCAGAAATGTGAACCCCCATCACTGAGAATGGCTCTTGGAGTGCCAAACCGGGTGAAAATGTTCTTCTTTAGAAATGCGGTCACACTCCGAGCCTCGTTGTTTGGTAAAGCAATGGCTTCTTCCTATTTGGACACGTAGTCCACAGCCACTAAGATATATTTCATCCCACATGAGCTTATAAAAGGGCCCATGAAGTCAATACCCCAGATGTCGAATAGTTCGATTTCCATCACAAAATTCATCGGCATCTCATGCCTCCTAGAGATTGGGCCCTGCTTTTGGCATTGGTCACAAGACTTGACCAACTGATTAGCATCCTGATAAATTGACGGCCAGTAGTAACCACATTCCAAAATCTTTGCCGCTGTTCTATTTCCCCCATGATGACCCCCCAACCGGTGAGTCATGACAAGCTTTTAGAATTTGCACCATTTCTTCTTCAGGTACGCATCTCCTGATGATGTTGTCCGCACAGACATGGAACAAGAAGGGTTCTTCCCAGTAATAGTTCCGGCAATCCCTCAAGAACTTCTTCTTTTGATAAGACTCCAACCCTTCCAGAATAAGGTCGCTGACTAAGTAGTAGCGATGTCAGCATACCAAGGTGCAAAGGTATTGGATAAAGCCAGTATTTGTTCATTTGGAAATACATCATTGATTTCCAGCTCTCCTTTTTGTCTCCCCGCTTCTTCAATTCTAGACAAGTGATCTGCCACTTGATTTTGAGTTCCTTTCCGATCCATCACTTCAAAATTGAACTCTTGCAGCAACAACACCCATCGAATCAGCCGCGGCTTTGCATCTTTCTTCTCCATCAGATAGCGGAGAGCTGCATGATCGGTGTACACTATTATTTTGGAACCCAGCAAATACGCACGAAACTTCTCGAACGCATAGACAATGGCCAACAGTTCTTGTTCAGTTACTGTGTAATTCATCTGTGCCCCATTAAGTGTTTTGCTAGCATAGTAGATTGGGTGAAGAACTTTATTGTGTTGTTGGCCCAGCATTACTCCAATAGCTACACCACTGGCGTCACACATAAGTTCAAAAGGAAGTGACCAATCAGGTGTGACAATAATGGGTGTCGTGGTGAGCTTTTCCTTCAGTTCCTCAAAAGCTTTGAGGCATTTCTCATCGAAGACGAACTTGGCATCCTTTTCAAGGAGTTTACACATAGGATTTGCAATCTTTGAAAAATCCTTAATGAAACGCCTATAGAATCTGGCATGCCACAAAAAACTACGAACACATTTGACGGACGTGGGTGGAGGGAGCTTAGAGATGATTTCTATCTTAGCTTTGTCTACCTCTATGCCACGCCTTGAGATTTTATGTCCCAGAACAATACCTTCATCCACCATGAAGTGGCATTTTTTCCAATTTAGCACAAGGTTTGTCTCTTCACATCGCTTGAGCACTTGTTTGAGATTACTCAAGCAATGCTCAAAGTCTCGCCTACTAACGAAAAATCATCCATAAAGACCTCAAGAAAGTCCTCTACCATATCAGAGAAGATAGACATCATGCATCTCTGGAAGGTAGCCGGAGCGTTGCATAGGCCGAATGGCATCCGGCTAAAAGCAAATGTTCCATATGGGCACGTGAATGTTGTCTTCTCCTGGTCCTCCAAAGCTATGTTGATCTAATTATAACCGGAATATCCATCAAGAAAACAATAGAAGGACTTTCCCGCTAGCCGATCAAGCATTTGAGCAATAAAAGGCATAGGGAAATGGTCCTTGCATGTGGCACTATTTAATTTCCTATAGTCCATGCATACCCTCCATCCGGTTACTGTTCTTGTTGGGATAAGCTCGTTCTTCTCATTTTTTATCACAGTCATGCCTCCCTTCTTCGACACGCATTGCACCGCGCTCACCCATGAACTATCAGCAATTGGATAAACTACCCCAGCATCCAACCATTTGATTATTTCCTTCTTAACTACTTCATGCATTGACGGGTTCAACCATCGTTGATGTTCCACACTCGGTTTGGTTCCACTTTCTAATTGAATCTTATGCTCACAAATTCCAGCAGGGATCCCCCGAATATCCGCAATTGTCCAACCAATGGCTTGTCTATGCTCCTTCAAAACTTTCAGCAACTGTTCCACCTGCACATCATTCAACAACGAAGAAACAATTACTGGTAAAGTATTATTTAAGCCAAGAAATTTATACCTCAAATGCGGAGGAAGCGGTTTGAGCTCTAGTTGTGGTGGCTCAATAATAGACGGCTTTGCAGGAGGTGTAGCTCTATTCTCCAAATCAATGGAAAGCTTTGGTGGAGTATACGAGTAAGAACCACGCCCCTCCAATGCATTCACCGACTCCATAAAACCATCCATGTCATCACTATCGAAGTTTACCAAGATAGCTGCCAATGCTTCACCTAGGCTGTGTTCTTCCATCTTCATCTCAACAACATCATCTACTTCATCACCAATACCAATCACTGAAATGCTCTCGTACTCATTTGGCAGCTTCATACCCTTACTAGCTTGGAATGTAACTTCTTCATTGTTCACTCCAAATTTAATTTCATTACGTTCAGAATCCATAAGGGCTCTTCCAGTGGCTAGAAATGGTCTCCCCAAGATAATAGGGATTTCTTTGTCAATAGCACAGTCAAGAATTACGAAATCAGCTGGTATATGAAACTTCCCAACTTTTACAATCACATCATCAACAATTCTAACTGGTCTCTTGATTGAACGGTCAGTCATTTGCAACCTCATGCTCGTCGGCCTTGGCATTCCTAATCCCGCTTGTTTGTAGATGGCAAGCGGCATTAAACTGATGCTGGCCCCATTGTCACAAAGTGCCTTAGGAAATCACACACCCCAATAGTGCACGGAATAGTAAATTCTCCCGGGTCCTCTTTCTTCTGAATAGGATTTGTAGCAATAATAGAGCTACCCCGGTGATTCATATTCACCACCTCAATCTTGGTGGTTCTCTTCTTTGTGATCAAATCTTTTAAATACTTAGATAAACCAGGCATTTCTTGAAAAGCCTCCAATAACGGTATGTTCACAGATAATTGCTTGAGAATATCATAGAACTTCTCAAACTTGCTATCATCTACTCTTCTTGCAAGTCTCTGAGGGAAAGGAAGAGCGGGTCTAGGAATCGGCGGAAGAATGTTTGATGTTTCTTCTGCCTTTTCCTTCATCCCTTCTCGGGGTTTATCTTGGATTTGCACAACCTCTGGTGTTTTCTCCTCTTCAGCAACATTGGGCTCTTCAACCTCGACTCCTTTTTCAAGTTCTTCCACATCAACTGCTTGCTCATTCTTGCCTTGCAGTATCTTCCCACTCCTGGTAGTGATAGCCATGATGTGGGAGGTTGGGCCGCTCCCACTTCCCTTTGGATTTGCAATTGTATCACTAGGGAGTGTTCACTTCTGCTGTGGATGTTGCTCACGAGACAGATCTCTCATTTGCAATTCCAGTTTTTGAATCGCCGCAGTGTGAGAGCCAATCAACTCAGTCATGTTCCTCATGGAATTATCAGACTTTTCTTGGTTTTGTAATATCCTTTCAAGCATGCTCTCCAATTTAGACTCACTAGAGGAACCTTGATTCGAGTACTGACCCTTTGGGGGAACATAAGGATTGGAACTTCGATTTGAAAAGTCGTTGTTGCTGTTCCAGTTTCCTTGGTTAGAACCACTTTGGTCGTTTCGCCATTGGTGGTGACCTTGCTCTTGCGGGTTTGGTCACCACTGATTCTGAGAGCCTTGACCTTGGTAGTGCTGCCTTTGGTACCCTCCTTGAGAGTTATTGACATAGTTTGCCTCCTCATAATCTTCATTTGGTACCAGCTGCACATTCTCAACCACATTCACTTTCTTCTTCTGATTTTCCGTGAAAAGCTTTGTCAACACATTGACATTCGTAGCAAGTTCTGCAATTACTTGGTCTTGCTCTTGATTTTCCTTGATCAAGTTGTTCAAAGAAGGAGAGCCAATTGCAATTCCGCCTGTGGAGTCCTCGGAATGCGAAGCTTGGTTATGCCTTGCCATTTTATCCAATATTTGGGTCACCCTAGCGAAAGATTTGTCCATAAAAGATCCAGCAGCTACATTCTTCGCTATTGATTGGTTCATAGGATCCAAACCCATATAAAAATTTTCCAACAAAATGGAATCCGGAAAACCATGGTTTGGGGACCTCACCAAATATAGTTTAAAGCGATCCCACGCTTCATGTAGTTGTTCACCTGGTAGTTGCTTGAAGAAAAAGATCTTATCCTTGAGCTCTGACTTCTTAATTTGTGGGAACCATTTCGACAAGAAAGCTCGAACAAGTTCGGGCCATGAATGTATAGAATTTGGAGGAAGATTCTGGAGCCATTTCCTCGCATCCCCAACTAGAGAATATTTAAAGCATCTCAACCTCAGGGTATCGTCGGAGACATGGTTCTGCTTATGCATCGCACATACACCCAAGAAATTTCTGAGGTGTTGTGTTGGATCATCATCAATGGAATTTCTGAAAAATCCCTCCACTTTCAGCATCAGAATTAATCTGTGTTCCACCTTGAAGGTAGCAGCACCAATAGCAGGAGGTACAATAGCATTTGTATCCTCAATATACTCCTCAATGTCTGCAAAAGGATTTCCTTCCTCCTCTACCTCCACATCATCTTCATGGTCTGACATATTTTCTTGTCAACACCAAACAAAACAAACAACGTATAATAGAGTAGAATCAGACGTACAGTAAACAATACACTAAGTAGTAATTTCAGAACCGTATTCCCCGGCAACGGCGCCAAAATTTGATACGCTCAAATTACACCTTAATAGACAGTGTAAGCGGTCGGTGTCAAATATAATAACTCAACAAGGTTGGGGTCGAATCCCACAGGGAATAGGTGTGAAACGTTTACTTAATTAGTGTAGTACTCAACTAAGTCGTAATTCTATCTAGTAATTGTAACCGAAAGATGTGTTGAATTTAAGGTTAAATGAAGACTAATTGCAATATTATGAATGTAAATAATATGATTTAAAGAAACCAAGGTTGTGTCCCCCTTAATGTAGTATAATGCTATTGATATTAATATTATATATTTCCAACGGAAGACTCTCTTGATATGCAATTGATGTTTAATTTACTACCCAATATTTTCCAATAGTTGGATAATATGTCCTCTTTATGATTTTTCCAAATACAAAAGAGTTGTAATTAAGAACAATCAATTAATGTCAAATTAAAACCCACTTATTCCTAAGCGATTCTATTAAACAAGGTTTAAAGCCTTGAGTCTTTGTTATTTACTTCTACCAAATTCTACCCCACTTTCCCAAGTAAAGGTAGAATTAAATGGCGTTTGTTAATGTTTGCAACCATCAACAATTGTTTGAAGAATAAGAAGTAAATAAATATCAATCATCCGTTGAAACTATATTCAATATCAAAATCCCAATAACATCATACCCATCTAGGGTTCACAACCTTAGCGTTTGGAATTAGCTACTCATGCTAAAAACCGAATGTGAAAGAATAGTAATTGTCATATCTTACAAAGTAGAAGGTAATTGATCCAAAAAGCTTCCAAGCATTCAAAATAGTTTAAGCCTTGTACTTTATGCTCTCAATTCTGACAAGATCCTGCCCACAAAACCCTATTAAACCTATTTATAGAGGCCCAAAAATCGAGGCGAAGTTCGGACAGATTGCCCTTGATGTCAATAATGCGGACCGCATTTCTGTCGCATAACAGAAATGTGGTTCGCAAATATTACATGTTCGTCGCATATTCAACCCAAGGATTTTGCCTTCATCGCATTTTGATTCGCGGTCCGCATTTTAGTTATGCGGACACCTTCTGCATCGCAAATCCGACAACCTGTAAACTGCATACTTGATTTGCGGTTGGGTTTGCGGTGCGCATATCGATTATGCGATCGCATTCTTTACCCTGACCCTCACCCAAAACTCTGCTTGCGTCTGCGTTTCCCAAATGCGTGTTTGCGGTCCGTGTTTTAGTTATGCGGTCGCATATGCGACCGCATTCTTAACATGAAAAAGTGCCCAGAGTTCTGTCCTCGTTTGCGATTTGATTGTGAAATATGCGGTTCGCATGTGCTGTTTGCGACTGCATATTCACCTCTGCGATGTTGTTTAGTGCTTTTCTTGTCTTCAGTTGGCTTTTTGAGCTCTTTTCCGTGCTTTTACGTCCTTACACTTGATGTACTGCAAATACATTAAAATTACATAAGTATCGACGGAATTTGCACGTAAAACAAATTAAAATCTAAGCAAGTAGTATCAAAATGTGTCGAAATTTCCCGGCACATCATCTTCCGATTCGAAAATATAAAGATGACTCATCTTCTAGAAGAAATTGGGGATTCTTCCAAACTTCCATGGGATAGTCCAGGTCTATTGGTGCTAGAAAATTGTACTACACGCAGTTTTCTAAAAATGCTAGGGTTCAACAAAAATGACAAGTTGGGTTTCTCGAAGAAATCCTATATTCCTTTTGAGTTTCTCTACGAACGGTATGGACACAGCAAATCATACAGTTTACATCATGAGGAGTTGGCTATCACTTCTTTTCGATGGGTTCGTCGTCGAGTTTATGTCTTCATACTTTGCTTTCTAGGTTTACTAATTTTTCGATGCAAGAAAAGAAAATTCACACTCGTTTGGCCATGGTCTCCATGACTGTAATGGAAGGGATCGAGGGGCAAAAATACTCTATCATTCCTATGATACTAGTTGAGATGCACCGAGCTTTGGATCGGTGCAAACATGAGTTTGGACATTTTGAGGGTTGCAATCTTCAATTACAGGTTTGGCTGCTAAAGCATTTTCAAAGGGGAAACTACCGTCAGAAGCTCTTGTATAGACAACTGAATGACTATATCGCCAGTCATCATCCAAAGAAGATGACATTTGCTCCAGATAGGTTTGCAAAGCCTGGGAATGCTGAAGGGTGGATACGCTTCTTCAGTAATCTGACCGACGAACAAGTGCATGAGATGTGTGAGTGGTTTCCCAGTAAAGAGATCATAATTTGGTCCAAAGGGACCACTCATTTAGTGTTGATTGGGTTATGAGGCATTTACCCATAAGCTCCTATAAGGGTAATAAGGCAAGTTGGGAGGAAGCAGGTCATACCTCGGGTACTAGTATGATTCAATATAAGGCAGACTTCAAAGGGGACGTTACTCCATTCAAATTTGAGGCTCAGCATATATGGAACCAAAAGATCATTGTAGATGGAGAGTCTATCGAGTTAGACAGGTACCACCTCGGGCATATGTATTACTACCTTTCATGGCTGGAGGACGACATAACCGGAGACGTCAAACCGAGAGTCAATTTGAAAGACATGATCATAGATGAAGTGGCTGAGGCTCCGGTAAGGTACAAGAGGCTACGCAAAAGAGTGTTCGAATCTTAGGCCAAGCATCTGGAACAGCATAAGATAGACATGTAGGCAATAAAAGAATGGAAGGAGATTGCGAACAAGTTGACAGAAAGGTTGGAGCACTTAGAGCAAGGGTTGATGAAATTGGAAGGAAAGATAAGGAAGATGCTTTGGGATTTCCAAGGTATGGGCTACGATGAAGGAGGAAAGTTGGTGATGGCATACTTGTTGCTCGACATGCGTGACCTTGGGAGCGTGATTGATGGAGCCAAAAGGGAAAAGCATGGAGAAGGTCCTTCTAGGACCAAATAGATTAGGAGGAAATTTTTCGTTACTGCTTTGTAGTTAGATTTCGTTAGATTCAATGTAATAAGGCTTCATGCCATTAGTGACTTTATATTATTATTTCGGTTTAGTATATATTGGTTTGAATTCGCATTAATGGAATGAAGCAATGATACGCTCAAATTACACCTTAAGAATAGTGTAAGAGGTCGGTGTCAAATATAATAACCCAACAAAGTTGGGGTCGAATCCCACAGGGAATAGGTGTGAAACGTTTATCTAATTAGTGTAATACTCGACTAAGTCATAATTCTATCAAGTAATTGTAATATAAAGAAATATTGAACGTGAGGATAAACTGATTGTAATATTGTGAATGTAAATAATATGAATTAAAGAAACCAAGGTTGTCTCCCCTTTAATGTAGTATAATGCTCTTAATATTAATATTGAATATTTCCAACGGAAAACTTTCTTGATATGCAATTGATGCCTAATTTACTACCCAATATTTTCCAATAGTTGGATAATATATCCTCTTTATGATTTTTCCAAATACAAAAGAGTTGTGATTAAGAACAATCAATTAATGCCAAATTAAAACCCACTTATTCCTAAGCGATTTTATTAAACAAGGTTAAAGCCTTGAGTCTTTGTTATTTACTTCTACCAAATTCTATCCCACTTTCGCAAGCAAAGATAGAATTAATTGGCGTTCGTTAATGTTTGCAACCATTAACAATTTTTGAAGAATAAGAAGTAAATAAATATCAATCATTCGTTGAAATCATATTCAATATCAAAATCTCAATAACATTATACCCATCTAAGGTTCACAACCTTAGCGTTTAAATTTAGCTACTCATGTTGAACATTGAATAAGAAAGAATAGTAATTGTCATCATCTTACAAAATAGAAGGTAATTGATCCCAAAAGCTTCCCAGAACTCAAACTAGTTAATTGCCCATACTTTGTACTCTCAATTCTGACAAGATGTCCCTCATAAAACCCTATTAAACTTATTTATAAAGGCCAAAAACCCGAGGCGAAATCCGGAATAATTTGCCCCTAGTGTAATAATGCGGACCGCATTTCTGTCGCAAAACAGAAATGTGGTTCACAAATCTTCTTCCTCCGTCGCATTTTTAACCCCAGGATTTGCCTTCGTCGCATACTGTAATTGCGGTTCGCATATCGATTATGCGATCGCGAAATGCAATCGCATTCTTCACCCTGATTTTCACCCAGAAACTCTGCTTGCGTTTGCGATTTCACAATGCAAATTTGCGATTCGCATTCTTGTTTTGCGGTCGCATATGCGACCGCATTCTCGACATGAAGGAGTGCCCAGAGTTCTGTCCTTGTTTGCGATTTTCTTGTGAGCTATGCGGTCCGCATTCGCTGTTTGCGATCGCATACTCACATCTGCGATGCTGTTTAAGTCTTTCCTTGTCTTTAGTTGGCCTTTTTAGCTTTTTTCCGTACTTTTGGGTCCTTACACTCGATGTTCTGCAAATACACTAAAATTACATAAGTATCGGTAGAATTTGCACATAAAACAAGTTAAACTCTAAGCAAGTAGTATCAAAATGTGCTGAAATTACCGGCACATCAACACCCCCAACTTAAATTCTTGCTTGTCCTCAAGCAACTAAAACGATACTATCCTAGTCTAGACTCTACTTATCAAACATGAAACAATACTGACTATGGACGGTGTTTGTTGTTAGTATCTCAAGTATATCTCTTTCAATATTTTACCCTCCTTGAATCATCAGTATATCAAGGACAACCAATCAGCTTATGAACTTTGAGCCTCAACAAAGTAACTAAAGGCTACCTTCAGCTGAATGCACTTATGCTTTACTCAAAACTCAACTTTCTATCAACCTAGCAGTTTATGTGTCCTCACTGGAAAGAAAGTCCCACTCTCACAATATTTATCATAGCACTACAAAGGGACTCAAATGCAAATACACTCACTCTCAGAACAAAATTTCAAGTGTCACCACATGCCATACCATATGCTTGCCCTTATTTTAATTCGTCACCTACTTCTAAGAACACTCGGTTGGAGATCACATAAGGGCTTTGTAAGCTTGTAATGTTGGTTTAAGGAAGGGTAGGATATATATTTAGATATGAGTGACTACATCCTCCTTGAACACTAATTACATTCTTCTTTCTTTTAACATTTCGCTTCTTTTCAACCCCATAGCCTCAATGGCGTTTAGTTCCCAAAGTGGGCCCGCCTTAAATACCTCTCTAATCTATTTCAGAGCTCCATTATTATAAATACATATATAACTATTTTTTTTTCTTTTTATTTTCTCTTTCTTTCTCTTTCTTTCTCTTTTTTTTTTCCTTCTTTGGCGCTTTCATAAATTCACATTAGCAGGCTCTCACCCTCACTTCACAGCCTTATCCATTTCTATTTTGACCCACACCCCCAACTTAGGCTTTTAGCCCTGTTCTCAATGTTCAAGGAGGAACCGGTTCAAAAGAGGTCCTTGTTTTACGAACGGGAAAGGTTTGTAATGCGGATGCCAAGGAAAAGGCTAAAAGGCTCAAATAGGGTACTAGTGATATTATTTATGCACAGGTAGGCTAAAAAGGCTAGAAAGGTTTCATAAATAAACAGATAATGCCTAAGATCCTCTCTCCAACTCAGTGTACTTATAATAAGCGTCGAAAAACCAACCGGGCAAGTTCTAGATGGCAGCAACAACACAAGAAATATTCAAACAAAGAGCTCACACACATTGGCACACAAACTGTTCGGTTAACATAGTTTACAGCTTTAGAGTTAACATTTGATCATTCGAGGCTTTCGTCATGTATATATACACGACTCTAGGTGGACCTAGAGTTAGAGAGTGAGCCTCAAGTTCACATGGTTGATTTGTTAACGAGGGTATACTCTACACACAGATTCACATACTTGATATTAAACAATTTCACCATCCCGTTCAATATATCTCATTTTAATAAACCCGATTCTACTATTACTCCCTTGAAAAAGAACCCGGCAAAGAAAAAACAAGGGGATTTTATTGACAAACTTCATTTCACTAACTATTTAACTACAAAAGCATATATACATAAATCATTAATCATTACTACATATTTTACAGTTATCAATGTCACTAAACATGCCAGAAAATAGATCAAATACACAAATAAGGCTACCACCCCCAACAGAAATCATGCATTGTCCCCAATGCATAAGAAAAGAAGATAGAGTGCAAGGGGCTCCCTGGGGAGCATTTGCGCGAAGAGATTCAGTAGCCTAGGAATCCTTTGGAGCTGCAGGAGGGCTGTGAGACTGAACTAGAGCAGGTGGTGGGGCTGCTGAGCTGCTAGCTTCGCCCACTGGTGGCTGTGTGGCCGATGAGTCTGCAAGGGCAGCCACATCCGCTAGCAAGTGCTGTATGGCCCTCTCAATGTCTGTGTGCTCTTCTTCCTCCACTGTTGGCGCCGCAATTTCTTTGCCCTTCTCCTTAGGGTCATCAGCCTCATCGGACCATGAACTTGCATCCTCTGACTCCTCCCCTTCTAACTCTGATGACTGCCCCGATGTCTCGTCATCAGTGACATCTACCGGTACCGGAGGAGCTGGAGGATGAGACACTTTGGCAGACGAAGGTACAATGTCTACCATTAGCGCCGTGAAGTCCAGGACCAAGTCTGGTGCAGTAATGTCAGCACCTTGGTCACCCTCTTTGGGGAGGAGAGATGCTATGTCGAACTCCAAATTTTGCATTTTCTGGAGTTCGGTCTTCATCGAGTTCACTTCCTCCCTCAGCTGAGGTAACCCTCTAACCTCACCTCTTTCTAGTTGTTCAACCCTAGACTCAAGTTTGTGCAGACGATCCCCAAACAATGTTTGTTGTTGTTGGAGAGCGGTCACTGACGTTTGAATTGGAGTCAGGGCTTGTTTGATCAGGTGAGGTAGAGTTTTCAAGAGTTGTCCACTTTGGCATTGGCGTGATGTGCAATTAGACCAAGTCTTGAAAGGGCTGGCATTGTTGAAGAAGATGGACCCGTGGTGGATGGGGGTGCAGTCTCTGTAGCAGCAGTGGAGGCTTATGGATCTTGGGGATATAGGAGATTTTGAGAGTCAATGTCCTGGATTGGGGTCTCCGTCGGGGCAGCAGAACCACTGATACGAGTGATATCGATATCCCTCGTTGACCATCCGAGTTTGTCAGCTTGTGGCAAGAAAGGAACATTCACCTCTTGGCAAAGGGTTGTGATCAAACTCGGAAAGGGAAGTGATGTGGCACGCTGCGTTGCCGGGATGCCAATCTCCTGGAAAATGAGACTCCCCACATCAATTTTAATACCGGCCATAATACATGCAATGAGAAGTGCTTTCTCAAAGCTGATATCTGTTTTGTTTCTGGATGGTATTAAATGGGAGGTGACGAAGTTTAGTCAAAATTTTCCCTCCCTTGTGAGGTCCTCTTTATAGATTTTCGTTCTAGGGTTAATCCAGGTAGGAGTCCCCTTGGCAATAACGGACTCTATCCATCCACGTTCGTGTTCTCTGTTGGAGTACTTGGCATCGTACTCAGCTGTGCCTGATTCCCACTCGGGGAAGTAGAGTTCATTAATATGCTCACTGTCGCAAAACACAGCCTTTCCCCGAACGTGGAAGCTCCGTAAGATGCATAGAATTCCCGGACCATTGACTCATTGTATTCTTTAGGGTCCCTAGTGATGTACTCCCATTTTCTCGTTTTGATGTTGTCGAGAATATGAGGGTATTGTTCCTGCAATCCATTCAAACTTAACTTTTTCTCCGCCAAGATTTTCCTTTTTGTTAGCCCCTCCCTAAACAGCGTCCTGGAACCTTCGACCCCGAATCGAAGCTGAAGGTCATCACCGCGTTTCCTTCTGGTCTCAGCTACCAGATCAACTTCAGGCAAGCGTTCCTCCTCATCAGATTAGGAGGGGCTCGGCAACTTTGATTCCATTCTTACACGTTTCGTCTGTGCTGTGGTAGGAGCGGATGATGGCCTTTTCTTTGCGGAGTGCTTTTGAGGTGCCATATATGCATGAGGGTAAAATGTAAGCGACATTGTCATCAATAGAGAAAAGAAAAACAGGAAGAATCAACAAAGACTTTACAGAAATGCGGCGTGGTTTGCGGTCGCATATCCACTATGCGAACCGCAAACTCGTCGCATTCTTAGGCGTGCCAAGCCAACTTTCATTCTGCGGTGGAATATGCGAATCGCATAACCACTATGCGAGTCGCATAACCATTGCAAAATGTCTTTGTGCACAGGCCTGTTGGATACCCACAAATGCGATCGCATATTCACCGCAAAGTGAGATATGCGATCGCAACCTTACCGCAGAAATTTCTAGTGCCAATCAAAATGTTCTGGTCTTGTTTGCTGTGCCTTTGCGGTCCGCATAGTCATTATGCAATCGCAAAGGCACCACATTTGTTGTCTTCCACAGATATTAGGGTTTAGGGATGCGGTCAAAGTGCGGTCGACATTTTGATTTTGTGGACCGCAAATACCATTAGATACACAAGTATGTTCATCCCCCAAGAATTATAACCCTAGATTCTTGTCTTCATCCCTCAAAAATTTCAAAAACTCTATTGAAACACCAAACCTAACTTGAAAAATTAAAATTAAATATATAGCAAAGGTCGAACATACCTAGGAAGAAGATTTGAGGATTTAGGACAACTTTTAATCAGCACTTTGATGTTTGGTAAGCTTGAGATTCAATTTCCTCCGATAATGTCTATCGCTGTTCGTTCTCTGTTGTGTTCTCTCTCTCTTTTTTTTTTCTTTTTTATATATACTAGATTGAAGGATTTAGAAGAGGAGAGAATGCGGACACGTGCCTGTCAGTATGCGATGATTAAGTCATCGCATATTGTAAATGCGAATCGCAAAATAGGCTACCTCACTGCATTTATGTCATTGTTTTGAGCCAAACTTTCTGTCTCTGTTTGCGATGAGAATGCGGACCGCATAATGCAAATGCAATCCGCAAAATGCTGTTCATCGTCGCATTTATGACAGCTATGTTTATTCAACTTTCTGCTTCAGTTTGCGGCACAAATGCGACTCGCATATTGATAATGCGATCGCATTTGTGTAGCATTTTTCACATTGTTATTTGTCTTCAGTTTCAAGAACTCCTTTTCAATTTTGTGTCCTTTTGTCAAACTCATGCATTCTAAAAAAACCTTCAAATAGCCCTAAGTACAGCTATGATATCAAAACTTAAATAAAGGTACAACAACAAGCCAAAGTAAATGTTACCACACATGGGTTGCCTCCCATGAAGCGCTTGATTTAACGTCGCGGCACGACGAAGCTAGGACGCCTCTAAAATCATTCCATGGTTGGGAATGGACCATCCTTTAGAGCCAGCTGCTCTACCAAATGTTTCTCTCCATCTGCTCCCAAGTAGTGCTTAATTCTTTGACCGTTCACCTTGAAGGTTCGGAGCCCATCCTCCGATGCTAGTTCGACAGCTCCAAAGGGAGAGACATCAACAACTTTAAAAGGGCCAGACCATTTAGACTTCAGCTTCCCCGGAAATAGTTTTAGTCTTGAGTTGAACAGCAATA